>JARJCV010000098.1:0-173514 GCA_029281435.1 Mycena haematopus | reverse complement strand
ACGCGTGTAGACCATATAATCTGAAATCCGGTGAACAATTCGAAGAGCTCTCGTAGGTTCAACGATGTAACACTCACTAACGGAGCTCGATCCGCCGAGAACGAATCCCCGATTGTAAGTAACGGTACGACCATTCAAACCGACTTGAAGTGGTGGTGTAGTTCCAGTCCTGAGCCGTATCTGGCGTTGCTCGAGGGGCATAGAAAGGGACGATTATATCCAGGACACCGGCATTACTGCATTTCAGCAAAAATGAACATTATTTCATAGAATGCAATCGCGGTAGAAGGCTCACGAGCCGCCCGCCTCCAAGACTAGAACATTGAAGGTCGAGTTCTCGGAAAGGCGATTCGCAACAACATTCCCAGCTGTCCCGCCTCCAACGACGACGAAGTCGAACTGATCTTCAACGCCTCCAAAGCTGCGACATCGTCCAGGATAATAGCCGAGCACAGTGTGGTGGAGAGAGCGAGAATCCAGTGAGGAGGAGGGAGGCCATGGTGGGTTGGCTGACATCCGACTTCAATTCTGCGAGCTTTTGAACACTCCGCGAATTACGTAGCTTGATCCATCAATGTCGGATCTGGTTGCGCGAACATCGTCAGACAGGAGCATGCACTAGCTTTATTCGCCATATTGAGACCGGTATCTCCGGTACCGCACCAGAATAGTTCACTGATAGTGCTGCATCAAACGCTGCATCAAAACCGCTCGAAAAAGACGAAATATCGGGAGTCTGTCACGCCGAATTTGTGCCGATGTTGCGGTGTAGAAATGGTAAAACGGATCACGCGTTCCCCTCCTTGTCGATTTGAACGAAATAATCCAGTGACCACGAGGTACTATCGCATCGACAGAGGTTTCATCTAGCTATCTATCATCCACTAGACCTACAGAGATGATAGAGAGTTATGCGCTTTGATCTGGTACCTCTACGGAGACACTTGGACGCGGGGGCGCGGGATGCGCGGGGCAGTGCCGGTGAAGCTTACCAGTGTGACATTCGTCTAGTGATTGAACACTTGGGTACCTCGACGAAGCCAAAAGTTGGCCGGCTTGAGTTTACTTCTAGTTCGACTGGATATAGCGGGCTTACTAGATAGTACCTGATGTGTGATTTAAAGTAAATATGGCGCAGTGCAGCCATCTTTGATTTACCTCGGTATATTATTTTCAAAATGGCGCAGTGATTTTCATCCATCTAATATCACAGCTCCTTCGAGGGAATGATTGCAGATTTGATACATTCGGCCCGAGGTGACCGAGGTAAAGCGAAGCACGTTTGCTAAATTTGGGCATTGATGCCGTAACCTGCCTTCCAAAATAGCATGGAATCTGTTCGGACAAAAGATGCGCTGATCACAATGATCAGGATCTAACCTTCCAAAGGATAAACGGAGACCACGGTAAGTTTGCTCGCGCGAGCGACCGCACGTACCTGCACGTAATTTACTCTATGCGTTCCCTGTCGATATTTTTTCCCATTGAGCAGAGCTCCAACTCAGTCGGAGAACAGGGTGATTTATCAGTTCCGATTGTTTCCCGCGTGCTATGACCGGTGATCATCCAAGTACTAGTGCGCTTAGACTGTTGGTCAGGTGATATGAGGTGGATAAGAAGCACTTATCTCCATCTGATCAATTTCTACTTCCGTCCACCACAATTTCGGAGTTCCTGCTGCACAGGCTTATAAGTATCAGTGCTACCTGGTTAACAGAAAGCGGAGAAATGTCAGTCATCAGGTAGGGTTGAAGGCATCTAAAGCATAGGCAGTGGGTTTGGTTTTGCAGTGATCTCGGGAATGTTCGGTGTAAAGCATGATGTCGGATAGCCCAATCGCGAGGCAGTTAGCTCAACAAGTCGGGCCAAATCACAACTTTGAAGTAAAATAAATTATTTCCGGCGCTAATATATCAAACTCTACAGGCACTAGACGTGGACCGCTCCGCTCCAGATCTCATCTGCATTAGACACTATGACCGCTGATAAACACAAATGAGCCTCCCGAGAAACAAACTGCGCCAGTCAAAGTGCTTTACAATTCAGCTGTGAGCGGAGTGGCATGGATGTTGGCCCGACGACGAAACAAAAAGGATTCGGATGTTGGAGCCGTTCATTCACTCATATGCCTTGAGTCGAATCAAGGACGTGCAGACTACCACGTTACATCCAGCAGCAGCGCTGCAACGGCAAAATATCTCTTTCAGGATTCCATAAGGCCCAGCCTCAGAATTCCAATGTTTTAACTCCGCATGATTTGTCTTGCGGGTCGAACGGTTGCGGACCACTCCGCTCCGAGCCTTATGGCTGAAGCGAACTGTAACAAGCTCAGCTCAGTAGAAAACGATATACCCGAGCATTTACAGTAAATGCGGAACGATCTTGGGCCAAAAACGATCTTCTTCTCGAGTGAACTGAGCTATTCCGAAGACGAGGCGAAAGTTCAACGAATACTTGAACGAATATGTAGTTAACGGAGTAAGATATCAAGCACCAAAAGGAAAAAGAGGACATTCATCCCATTCTATGGCCTAGCCCTGAGTCGAACTAGGGCGCATCCCACCATTGCATGGATGAGCGGTAGTTGCGGACCGCTCCGCGTCAGGTCTCATTCTCAGTACTAAGTAATGTTGTACTCCATTACCGTCGGCCCAATTTCAAAGGAGCCACTGAAGAAATAAAGTAGATTTCAAATGTCGTCAGGCTGCGGGCGGCGACGACCACGGGCACTTCCGCATCTTATCCATACTTACACAACTTGAGCGCGGTGGAATCGAATAGAGAGAGACAAAAAGGATTCGGAAAAAGTCCACTAATTGACCTTGGGTCAAACAACTTGTTCGAGGTCCCTGGGGCCGCCTTGTTCAGAACAACTTGTTCGAGTGCCTTGTTCGGAACAAGGAACTCCGTGTGGGCGAGGATAAGTAGTCTCCGTCAACGAAACTGGCAGGCCAATGGAGGTATCAGTGGGCTACATTAATGATCCGACCTGAACAGACTTCTATTTCCCCACCAAAAAGTGGAGAAGAAAGGGTTGAGACTTGAAACAGATTTGATCCGGTTACCGGCATTGTTTGTGCAATATTTGTCGGCTCTTTTGTGTCACACACCACCATGCCCAAAAACCTGAACGAAAATACGGCGCAGTACCATGCGCGCCTCCTATTGATCACCGACGAGGACGCGATTATTGCGCTAGGTCAGGAGGATTTTGAGGCCCGTATGGTCGCAGAGAAACAGCGGCGCGACAGAGAGGACGAGGAGAGAGCAGCAGTGATGGAACGGAGACGGGTGGCATTGAAGGCGAAGGAAGAGGCTGAACGAAAAAAGGCTGAAGATGAGCGAAAAGCTGCGGAGGCTGAGCGCAAGCGGAGGGAGATGGAAGAGAGACAGAAGGCGGAGCGCAAGAAACGAGATCATGGGGAGGATGAAGAGCTGGAGGATTCCTCGGGCGCCACCCCGAATGGCAAAAGAGCGCGCAGGGAAGTCGTCTTAAGCGACTCGGAAGGCGAGGCGGGCACGAGCGTGCCCTTCAGTAAGCAGGTGAGTCAGCGTAATCCAGTTATCGTTCAAGTTTACGCATTTTTCCAGTGCTCCAGCTGCAGGCGGATCGGAGTGCAGTGCATGCGCCGGGTTCCTTCCGGCCACAGTCGTTCGTGCGTACAGTGCCAGGTATCGAAAGTCAAATGCTCGCACGCCGAAACCTCAGGCGCATGGACGAGGAAACGCCCCGCCGATGCCTCAGCTCCGGTCGAGTCTCATCTCGGCACCAAAGTATCAACGATCGCTTCCAGCGCGAGCGCGCTCGCGGGGTTGGCTGGGGAACGAATGACCGCGGAGACGGAGTGGAGGGAGACGGTTCAAGAGCGTCTTGACCGCCTTATTGTTGCTCAAGAAAAGACGGCGGACGCCTTGTGGGCGATGGTGCCTCTGCTTCAGCGCGCGTGGGTCGGGCCAGCGGGGAATGCGGAGACGAAGAAAGAGACCATTTAGCCCTGTGAGATTTCTCAACATCGTCACCCAAAATCTCGCATTATGCACACAAATATTGTTGAAACGTATAACACTGCTGATTTTCTCGTTCGAAGCCGTTCCATGGATTTCGGTCATCCATTATCCCGAGGACTTGACTTTCGCGAAAAGTTTAGAGCTGCAAGGGATCGATCGCGCCGCCGTGGGGAGCCAAAACAATTTCAACTTTCATCACTTCCAACTTTGAATTGACCTCATCATTTTAGTAGCAAATTAAAACGGGAAGTGATACAGGTAAGTCCATTTTTCGTTCCAGGCCCATCGTAGGTTTCAAAGTCACAACAGAATCATAGCCACCCCCGCGCCAACAAGGAGCGACAAGACGGTGGACTGGGTGCGGACACCCGCACCGATGAGTCCGTTGGCAGCCTTTGCAGCATCACTGGCGGCGGCGCCGGCAGCACCAGTAGCATCGCCGACAACACCCGCGAGGTCTGATGTGGCCTCGTTTATAACGCTTGGAAGGGCAGAGGTGACTGCTTGGAAAGCACTAGCAGCATCGGAGGTGGCGACGCCGACGACGCTGGGAAATGCCGAAGTTACGGCTTGGAAAGCACTGGCAGCGTCAGAGGTTGCGATGCTGGCGATACTAGGAAAGGCAGAGGTTGCTGCCTGAAAGGCGCTGACGGCTGCAGACGTCGCAGTGGCGACGGCGCCGGGGGCCTCGGACGAAACCGCGTCGCGCTGTGCAACGCTCTTCAGCGAAAACTCCGGTAAAACGCGACGGAATTTTTCCAAACCTGCGCAGGGATGTTTCTGGCATAGACCGAGAGAACGGGAACGAAAGCAGCAAAAACAGCGAAGAAACGCATAATGGGCGAGAGCTTGAACGGAAAATAGGCGAAAAATACAAGATGCCGAGCCTGAGGTCAAGTGAGTACATTGTCGAGGCTACAATTCGCGGTATGCACTCACTCTGCTCTTGAATGCAGAAAAAAAAAGTGGGGCGAATGAACAAAATGTATCAGGTCTGTAACTCAGTTCATATATATAACGCGACGGATAAAGTCTGGAACGCGGCGTCTGACTTACCTACCATCAAAGAGATCTACTCCCGCTGTAGCGATCTAGTAGCGATCGCAACGGTATTACATTGAATTTGAAAGTGGAGTATCATTTATTTTGGACAATTCGAAGAACCCGGTTGCCAGCTTAGGAGCCCGCGGAGTTATGTACCTCCCGACGGGCCGAAAGCCGTGTTGTCCTTGTTTGGATTTGATGCTGTGTCTGGCACGGCTTCGTCAGAACGGCGGCTTCTGCCGAGTGTCGTTGCACTTCATTTGTTGAGGACAAAAGTAGGAGAAAAGTACAAAATGATGTTTTGAAAATAAATTCTGCATCAAAGGCGTGACCTCTGAATATTTCATATGCATCTGATTCATATTCGACCCCCCTTCGCCTCCCCCACTCTGACATCACATGACACATTCCCATCACGTGTAGACGCGCATGTCAGAGGCATGTCAGAGATAACTTAGAGTCTAATACATGTACAGTAACATAGAGTAATTTAAATGCTATTTTCAGTCACAATCAATGCTGGGAAGAACAATGTTCCCTGAGGCCCACTTCTTTTGCCTTATGGCACATATCAGTCCATTAATTCGAGATTTCTTCGCAGTTTATTTGTTTTTTCAACTTATTCTGTATATTGGATCATTTGGCACTGCACAGACCCCACGACGCTTACCCTAGAGCCCATTATTGTGGCGCAGTCACTTCACAGGGGCGGAGCCTTGGATTTTTCTCTCTGTGTATTTATTTTCACGGCTTATTCCGGGTTTTCTCAAGGATATTTAAACACAAGGACGCCCAACTCTTTCCTGCTGGGACCGCTTTGCGGCGCTACTATCACCCAACGGGCGCACTGTGTGGAACTCGGAATATGCGGAATACAAAAATGAAACTGCCAAAATTCTAGTGGGGGTCGAACCCAGGAGCTTGCGGCAAGCAAATGACGTAAAGGATACACAGAGGTAACCACTACGGCAAGCTGGCTTTGAAGGTGGGCGTCACTGAACCGTGTAGAGCTACCCGAAGCCCTTCACGTGATGCGATTAGATTAGATATGCCTTTTAAGGCAATGTCAGAGTGGGGGAGGCGTGGGCGAGTCTTCATATTCTGATTGCGAGGTACGAGCACAGAAATTGTTGTAGCGTCTGTTTATAAGAGACTAATAGAATCATATCTCTGAAAACTTCAACAACTTACAAATTCCACTGGATGGTTCGAAACCAGCGCAAGGAGAATCGTGACCATGCGGATGTACAGTTCATCTAATAATCGTGTATTCACTACCTACGTACCTAACAGTCTGGATTCGTGGCTGGTGGTTAGTAACTTAGATGAATTCCGACCCAGGTAACAATTGTCGGATCCCTCAGGCTAGCACTTCAACCTCAAAAGCAAACGTAACCTCAGGCGTCCATTGCAGCGAACAGGGGATAAGTAGGCGCTTATATGAAACATTTAGTTATTTCAAGGCTACAGGCGTCTACATGTACTATGTATACAACACGACAGGGCTATACAGCCAGTCCAACACACTGATACATGAAGTCATAACGGAAGCGACCAAACAAAAGCAAAATGGAACCACAGCTGTTGCACAGCCCTCAATACGCATATCGCTCGGGAACGATGAGCTCCACCTGCCAGTAATTGTCCGGCTGGCCGAGCTGAGGGGTGAGGCCCGCAAAAAGGGTATGACCCAGTAAGTGGTCCGCAAACCGGCCTTCACCTCGTTGTTCAGTCAAAACATTGGCTTGTTCTCTGCGCGCATCGCGTCTGGGGCAATACCCGTTCACGGTGGCGATTCGGCGCTGCATGTAGGCAGCAGCCTCGGGCGGCGCGCGACCGCCGTCGTAACTGCGTAAAAGCTTCTGGAGCGCCCCGAGAACATCACCAACCCGTACAGTTCGGCTTTCCCCCTCGTGCACGACGTCGAGCTCCTTCTCGAACCGCCCCGCAGAAATGCGAAGGTGCAGGATGGTTTGCTTCGGAGTGCATGCAGGGGTGTCGAGAAGCTCCTGTGTTAGTTGCGGGTTTCGGCGGAAGGCTTCAGAGGGAAAGGAGAAGTCGAGCTGGAGGGCTTGAGCTGGCGTGAGGGAAGAGTGCAGTTGGATTGCTCCGGGGAGACGCAAATTTTGGTTAGGTTGCGGTGGAGGCGGGAGATTAGGCGGCGACGCTGCTGGGAGCGGCGCCGTCCACGATTCCGGAGAGTTTCGAATCACATACTCGTCTACGGTCAATTTCCAGTGTACTTCCTTCTTGTTGTGAGGCATGGTGAAAGGGAAAGGATGAGGCTGGATTTGCGGCGGTGAGGCTTGAGCACTGGACGCGCCCTATATATACGTCATTCAAATCGAGAATACCCAGAGAGGGAATTCGCTGTATATGAACAAGAGGGCACCCGTTATAGCGAGCGACATACGGCGTTACGAGCAAGGGGTGCGTGAGGAATCTCTCTTGGCAGGGATGACGAAGAGCTGTTAGCGACCGCATTGCCGTGCGAGGAGAAATGGAAGGAGGCAGCATGTAACAGCAATAACTCTGCGACACAGGATTTTCGACAGGGGTCGACAAATGGAGTTGCACGCAAGATTGGAGACCACATCGGCGGGAAGTTTGCACCTGAACATATTTAGGAGGCGATTGAAATGAAGGGGTGACAAAACGGTAACCGAGTCTTGTACGGGGCACTGAAATCGACCCAGTGAACTCAACGGAAGATTAGGCCAGGGGCTGATGGTGACAAGAATCTGAGGTGTCACCAGGGGCAGATACGAGGATAAAGATGGGGAGGTCTCAGATCTCGTTCACAGAGCGCCGCCGCAATCAAGCACTCTCGATGTCTGCTGGAAAATATGCATAATTAGCAGAGACTACCAAGGCAGTGAGTTGGCGCTTAACTTATATTAGCACTTTGAATGATGCATTAACGATTCGACGGCCAAGTCAATGTATCTCACTGCATAGGTCTCCGCAGGCCTCTGAAAGGGAGACATTGAGCGATAATAGCCCACCAGTGTCGAGAACTACCTGATGGGGCTGGGCAGCGTTAGCCATATATTTTTGAAACAAAACACAAGGACGCCACAACGAAAGGGCGACCATCATGAGGACGCACGTCGTCAATGTCGATCGAGGTTTCGACTTACTTTCGAGGCTAGCTCATACGTTTGTAGAAATCGTATGTATGTCGTGAGCGCTGCTTGAATAAGTTGGCCGGAAGTTCGACGATAGTACAGCTGCAGTAGGCATGATGTAGTATGAATGTCGGGGATTTGAACTCAGTCCTGGAACGGTTCCGATGCGGCGTCGAAGCGCGCGCCCGGGCCTCCAACGCGCCGCCGGATGTTTTAGCAGACCGAGCTCGGAGCGTCGCTTGAACAGTTCCAAGGGCGCCGCAGTTAGTGACTGCCAGTTCTGTGAGCAGTCGAACCCTATCATTTTGGAGCGAGAGCACGAAGAAACCGAGCTGCTTGGCTTGCGCGGAACGGAAAGAGCATCTGCTGGCTGGTTTACGTCATGGTATACGTCACTACACGTGCTGGTCACCGACCCGGAAATCACCGGATGAGGCTGTGCATGGCCTTCGCAATCACTGCTCCCTGGCGCTCAGCCAAGGGCTCAGCTCTCTTCTTCTGTCTAAGTATTTCAGGTCAATTAAAGTTCAGCTGCTCTGCAGATCTGATTTGGAATGTGGCGACTCCCAGTGCCCCCTCAGGCGCGTCGTTCTTGCGACACAGCGTTGAGCCGTTGACAGCACGTTACACTGACATTTCATCCTTTCATTTCATCCGAGTCGACCACATACATATCTTGATTGCGTCTTCTGAAAGCTGGCCGCTTGGGGGCGTCCACCAACTCGTGGATGATGCCTTCCTAGTTGGATATCGAACCAATATTCACGATGCCCCCTATGTGCGGAACTCCCAGAACTGGACCCCCTTGCGATGCCCCAGATTCATCCAACGCCTCGTTATGAATACGTGCCATCTGAACGGGCTCTACCATGAGCGCAATAGCGTCCAGGAAGCAGTCAAGGACCGTGACAGCAGCAACGGTTGGGTTGATTAAACTATTCTATCTCATTTGAAAGACTCATTATCCCGCTGAGCGTTCTTCGCAGTCCCCACCACTACCTTTCAGTCTCCCGTGGATCTGTGCATGTAGCTCAATGGTCCTGCTCGTCGTAGTTCCGGTCCAATGAGCCTGACGCGTCTGTGATCATGAAAGTCAACGTTGAGCGTGGGATCGGCGAGAACGGTTATTTCACTGCTGAGCAATTTGAGACTGTCTGCACTCCATGTGTTCCAAATACTTATCACATTCATAAGATTCAAAAAAATCTGCAAATCCATATTTGCTGTGGTTCGGCGGCTCAACTGGGTGACAGGTATTCAAATCGAAGACGAACAGGCGAACAACAAGTTCATAAAATGTAATTTATCGAAGGGGTGGACAAGATTTGTAGGCGAAAATCTATTAGTTGGTACGTGGATAGCGCTATAAATTGACCGACAGACGGATCATTCCGAAGCCTATGGGGACAACCCACAAGCCTTCAAACACTTATCCACGCCCAACGCCAAATTAGCCGGGATGTGGTCCCTCCATTGGTCAATGTTATCGCCCCCAATCGTCGTCGGAAAGCCCAACGTCGCGTTGACAATAGCCGAAGGGAGCATAAAGAAATTAGTAGCGATATCGCTGCGGCCGGGATCCTCGTTGCTCAGTCCAGCAACGAACATTGCCTTGGAGCAGGTGGGGTTCTGCTGGTAGTGGATACTGCCCATGGGGAACACCGTCGCTTGAAACAAGCCCAACTCCGTCGCGACCTCCGTGGCGAACCCATTCTCCTGCACGAACCCAGTGTCCAAAATGCCCTCGACGACGGTGAGCATCTCGCTCGCGCGCGGGTGCGTGTGCGGGATGTTCAGTCCGCATGGCTCGATGTAGGCAACGGCGGTCGAGATGCCAGTCCCCTCCAATATGGGGAAGTTGTCGACAGTAGCGAGGAGGAGGATTCCGCCCTTGCCGCTCTCAGTCGCATTCTGGGTGGTATTGAAGTCGAAGACGGTGAGCTGGCGGAGGGCCTCGCCGGTGAGGAGGGTCCCGTTGGGTTTCAGCAGCTTCGACAAACGATCGACCTCGCTGGCCTCGGTTTTGAGAGACGCTGCGATCTCGGGACCGTTGGTTACAGTGGGAACTGCCCCGGGAGTGGTCACAGTTGCCTGGGGCGTGGGTACCCCATGCACTGAGACGACAGACACAAGCACAGCGACGATAAGGGAGGCTGCAAACAACATGGTTGACCTAGATGAATGGAGTGGTCAGTTATCGAGACATGTACCCAGAGTAGAGAGCTCTACCAGGGGAAAATCGCAGAAGAGTGAGCAGTTAGTGAAAACTGGCGAAGCGTCTGAGTTATTGGTTGCTTGGAGAAATAGGCGATAGCTCACCATCTTATATAGTGTTCAGGTATCCACCATTTCAGGTAAATGTCCGAAATATGGTACGGCAAGCAATCCGGCCAGGGACGGAGGACCGGTAGAATCGCAGTGGGTGCACATGTAAAGACTTGAATGCGTTTTTGGAACAGCAGAGTTAAATCGGGAATGGACTAATTTGAAGTAGGCATGCAGAGTTAAAAATGTACCCAGGCAGGGACGGTCAAGATATCCCGCCAACGACTGAGTCATCATTAGCGGGCAAGGTTCGGGCTGCGGCGGAAGTACAATTATGACCGGTGGCTGGATAAACGGCGGGAAACACAGAATAGCCCATCTCTGAAGATAAAATTAGACCGAACTACATTGAGATTACTCCACTCGCCTCTTGAAATAATCTCCGTGCAGCGTTCCCGACGAACGTGGGAGACTAAAGCCTGTTGCATGAGGAGACTGAAAGCTCCATAAAAAGAGATCGACCGAATTAGAAAAAACGCAGACGGAAGACAGGAGTTGGACGAAAATACCTAGTCTGCTCGGTCCCGAAGAACCAGGAGGGGCAATGTGCGATTTACCGGTCAGCGTCAGTATGCAACCATAGCGAGAAAACCGTTAAATCAAGAAATCCTAAAGATATGAGCGGAACAGTCTGCGTATTCGAGCGCCTCATGCGGGGCAAGCATTTATTCCTGAGTAATCCCAGTATACGAAAAGAGTCCGGACGCTTCGAAGGTAGAATCCCGAGGAATGAATGAAGCCAGAGTACACGGCACGGTCCCGCTTGGGAACGCCGGAGTGCCCAGGAAGTAACGGTGTCGGATCTCTTGGCGAGGTTTCAGCTGTACTCGTGAGTTGTGGGCGGTTACCTGCAGAAATCTTTTCAACTAATAGATGGTGGACCCTGAGATTTTGACCACGACCGTGCGCGGCGTTTCGGTGACTCGCCTTTCTTTGTGGAAAAACAAATAATTTCAGAGGAATCGTTAAGAAATCGTCCGACGAGCGCCCGCGGGTCGCGCGAAGCCGCAAGATCCCAGTTCAGCGCTGCTGGAACGCTGATAATTTCGGCCAGAAAGAAGTTCAGAATCAATCCCATGGTCTTAGAGATCTAGAGAATGAAGAGGGTGACGAAACAACAGAAAGGTGTAACGCATCGCGGCCACTCCACGGTCACAGTCCCGTCACGTCTCGATCACACCGTCATTCGTCCTCTTACCACCATCTACCACATGAGTGAACCGCGTTTCCCGGCCGACTTGGAGCGAGAGATTTTCGAGACAGCGGCACTAACAGAAGTGCGAGAAATTCCCACTCTACTACCGGTGGCTTCCCAGCTTGTAATCTGGTTAAGTAATTTCTCAAAGCCCTTATCGCACTATCTAATTTCTCAGGTAAACAGGATTGAACCCTCTACAGAACTGTATTACTGGACGGTACGGATAGCGTACTGAGCCGTCATTCTGGGTGTGATGAAGTACAAACCCCCGGAGTTCTTCCATGCAGTACGCCACCTTGCTTGGGCCCTGGTGGCACACCGCCTGGACTTGTTCGGCGGCAGAGCTGAAGCAGCTGCTGGGACTCTGTAGGAGAGTTGTCGACATTCCCTGTGGGAATCTAACGGATCCTAGCCTTTTGCCAATCTTGGCAGAAATGCGCCTCCAGCGGCTATTCCTGTCTCTAGAAAACTTCCTCGGCTACTTGCCTCATCTCATGCATCCATTGTACGTGTCTATCACGCACCTCGACACCTGTGACCCTGTCGACACAACGGCGCTGATGCAGGCTTACGCCCAAATTCCGGCTCTGCCTGCGCTTACCCACTTGGCTTTACCGTTTAATGTGCCAAGGCCCAAGGGACGCTGCACTGACACTGCTCGAGCAATGCCCTCGTCTCAAGCTTCTCCTTCTCCTGTGGCCCAAATTTGCTTCGATCTTGACATCCAGGCACTACTTTCCTGTCTACGATGCGCGCTTTGTGATCGGGGTTCTCGACGACTAGTGAAAAGATTGGGCGGAGCCAAGGGACTGTCTGACTCCTGGGCGCAAGAAACGATTATGTGTGGTGCAAACAGAATCGGAAAATTGAGGGTATCGTTGTGTGGTGCAAACAGAATCGGAAGATTGAGGGTATCGTTTCTTTTGTATGATTCTTCCAGCTAGCTGACTTATGCATTCTTTCCAGCGACGCGATATTGGTTGATTGAGGATGATTAACATTAAACGAACACGTTTATCTTCTCGAATCCTCAATAACCACGGAACACCTTCCGTTCTACCGTGTAAGCTTCGCCTTTGGAAGACATATAACTTATGCGGGAACAAGCTGTCCTCGCCTCTGAGAAGACAGGTCTGTGTACGAGCTTACAGATGCCGAACTTGGCCTCGAGGAGATGAACTTGTCCATCGATCGATCGCAATACATGACACGAGGCGGAGACGAGGGTCTCGGAAATTGCAAGTCCTTTTCTGGCAGTCCATCATTGAAACACCGCTAAATGACGTTTCATTGGTTTTCTCGGTGACCTCAGCTCAACATCAGTCCTCCGGGCGTTGCTTCCTCTTCTTGTCGACCGCTTTCCGGCGACCGAGATGCTCCCAAGCATTGTAATGACGCTGCTGGCAGCTGGCTATACCAGTTCTGCTCGTTGTGTGCGAAACCCTTGGGTTGATCCTTGAACGGAACTCACGACCAGTCTTTACGAACGAGGAACAAGTTGATATCATTCAAGCTTCTGTCTAGAGAGACTAGGTTAATCCAGGACCTGGTCATCCGTACATGTCCGTGCCTGGCAGCACTCCGGCGGTCTTCCCTTCATCTCCGCTTGTCATGTGCATACGCCAGGACTGCAGAGGACTGCCTATTATGAGCACCGAAGATCCAAAGCCCTTGAAAGTCAGCCGAGCTACGGTTGCCGAGCAGGGTCAAGGTCTATTTGGCGTGATAGAATCAAAATATTGTGTTGGGGTCCTCTTCGGCACGGTCTGCCGGGTGTCACAGCGTTATGTTTGAGAGCACATCGTCACGTGATCACGTACGTGGACGCGCTGTGGCTCGCGTCGCGATCAGGTTGACGCGTTAATGATATAACATGCATGGGGCAATTCACTTGGTACCACAACTCTGTTGCAATGGTTATTACACCTTCAGAAAATATGAGATTTTTCATTTCTCTTGAGAGAACACTTGGTCGAGTCCATTCATCAGGAAAAAACAGAAGGCTAATTGCTGCTATCAGTCCTATGGAATGCTACCATAGCAGTCCATAGCTGGTCATAGCTGCCGTGGCCTTCTGTTTTTTTCCTGATGTTATACCAAATTTTACTGGTTTTCAACAAGATAATGCGCATGAAGTAGGGATCAGGAAGGGGTACAGTCACAGGCAACTCGCATTCGAACCTGGCACATTCAGATGATCCCGTGCTTTGGCCTGACCAAGGACCTGCCAATCTCAAATTTTCCGCCCCGCAGCAGCAAAAGAAAGAAAGAAAAGGCACCGAGCCTCCCCACTTGGCACATCTGTTTTCGTGGCTAGGTGATAGAGTTTAGTACCCACTGCTATTTTTCATTTTCTATATTTTACATAACCCCAAACCTGGTCCCTAATCACTCACCAAAATCACGAACCTAAGATTTTTCAGGCTGACGTAGCTCACTAGCACGATAAGTACATGTTCGTACATCACTCCATTTTTTGTTCAGCTTGGGCGGTAGAACTGGTTCCAGTTGAGATTCGGATTCTTCTTTCAGGGGTAAAATATTTAAACCATGTTGAATTTTGACAGGCAAAGTACAGCGCGTTTGTCGGTACAAACTATCCCGGGACCCGGTCCGCCCATTTGCCGCCTACCCGCACCCACCTCAGTCACGCAGTACCAGGACCCCAGCATACCGCACTGATGGTATCAGCTCAGATCACTGAATTGCCTAAAACAGACCTTGACCCTGGTCGGCAACCGTAGCCGAGCGCGATTCGACAGAATTTTCCAGAAGGTCGGATCCGCTGGGATCAATTCTCTCTGTGTGGAATCGCGTAGAATCGACATCAATCGACACCGCGTATCACATCTGGCGGGGAATCCCGCATTCGGGTAGATTGATGTTGTGCGGCTGCCAAGGTCGGCTTCCACGGCATGAATTCTATCCCGCACTCCTGCAACCGCCTTCCGCTCACCATATTGGAAGATCCTGGCTCCTGGACTGCTGTGAGGTCATTGTAGAATTCTCTGCAAAGCTCCAATATCCACCCCACCTTGCAAACGTTGTAAAACGAATCCCGACCAAGCAAGCGCGATTCCTTCATGTGGAACAAGATGGCATTGAAAATAGTACTACTAGTACTCCTCCGTCACCGTAAGTACGGATCATTCGGAAATACGACCAAGTCGTTCTTCAAGTTGCCATACTATTGTTAAGGGTTGGCGGGGACCACGTTCTTTCAACCCCGCCTGACAGCCACCCAGGGAAATGCAATTACGCACGATACGTCTCGGAGGACGCCTGTGTGGGACTCAATCTCCGGGTTCAAGGTCAGCCTAAACCGACCCATCATCACCCTTCAACCGATACCCACTAAAACCCTGGCCTCCCTAATCCAATCGGTAGGGAGTCTGTCTTCATTTCGGAGAACTCCGGTCCACGTCTTTAGCACTAGCGTTTTTTTCAGTGCTTTGGCGCCGTACTTAGCTTTGTTAATCATTAGTCGGTCAATTCCAATCCTCATATTAATTGCGTGTACCCAGCGATTTCGAATTTCGGTGATTGTCGCCGGGTCTTTGCCGTTGAGGACTCGTTCGTTCCGTAGGCGCCAGATAAGGTGGGCGGATTCGGAGATGGTGATTCTGTAGAGACGCGTCGTGCCCGCGTCAGTTTTGCCGGGGAGGTTACCTTTTTTTATGAGGCCGCAGGCCATAATTTCCCCCATAAGTGGAGGGGGCAATGCTGTACCGGTTCGGAGATTCCAGAGCTCGGACATGAGCTCCCAAACTGTTTCTTGACCATTTTCCTCGCATTGGGTGAGGATGTGCGTCATGCTTTCTGGCGCGTCACATCTATTGCATATTCCCCAGTCTTCGTAGCCAGGGAAGTTCCTCCAGTAGTCGCCGAGAGGGTAGCCGTCATGTACGACCATCCATAGGAAGTAGCGGATAGATCTGGAGATGTCCTTGTGACGGATTGACTTCCATATCTGTGCCTCTGCGGGCATTTCGTCCCCCCCTTGTGAGGCCGCGTCTTGTGCATATATCATGTTCCTGGTGGTTAGGCGTCGATCAAGCGCTTCTTGGTACGTTGGTCTGTCCATGGCTTGCGAGCGTATGATTTTATAAGCCAGGGATTGTGTTATGTTCCGGAGCTTCACACCAGGGATGAGGAGGGGACGGGGGATACTTTGGTCAACCACTGGTGCGTTACTTTTCATTCTCCCTAGGGAATCTGCCATCTCATTGCCTTGAATTCCGGAGTGGGCTTTGACCAGCTCGAATGTCGTTGGTGCCTTCCGCTCACGTAGGCGTGCCGCAGTGGTTTTAAGTAGGTGGCCGTTCTCCGTGTTATAGAAGCCTTCATCTTCCCACCTGCCCAGGTTTTTCGTGAGTCCGTCGACCACAAGCTTTGAGTCACTCTTGATGCGGAGCGTAATATCTTTCGGGTTAGATTCTATTGTTTCTTTTACTGCTAGAATCTCGGCGACATTGTTTGACTGTTTCAATTCCTGTGGAACGCGTATGGCAAGGTTTCTGATGTCTTCCGGTCCATAATATGCACCAGATCCTGCACATGCGTCTGGCCTTCCATTGTTGGTCGCTGATCCATCTGTGTAGACGCAAATATCCTCCTCGTCGGTCTCGGGGTCGATTTGTGTGTCCGGCGCTGTTGTCCCGCCCTTGAGGCCGTCGGTAAATATGCGGAATGTGTCGCCCAGGTTGCCTTTGAGGGTTATCTTGGGGTTGAAGACCTTTTCATTCTCATTGAGAACGATAGGGTTTGGAGGTAAGTCTTCATAATCTTCAGGCTGAAGGAGTAGGGGGTTCCACTTTGGCTCTAGTGAGTTTAGCAGTTGGCGCGCCTTGATGAAGCATTTGTTTGGGTTTCTGCACCCCGGACATTCAGTGCGTGTATTCCGGCATGCTGTGCATGCACAGTTAGAGCGGCCATGGTGGTTCTCGTTGGTGAGTCTCCGAGCTAGGATTTCTGTCTCCCCAACAGTCTTAACTCTGTGGTTGGCTTTCAGGCATCGTACCTCGTTCCCTAGATTGAAAATCACTCGGCTGCGGGAGACGCACTTTATATGGTACCATATAGTGGCGTCACGTATTATCTCTCGTGAAAAGGCTAGGGCGTCCATCCGGGTCCCTCTCTCACGAGCGAACTGTAGCATGTTGACAAGGTCTTTGGGCTTGAGTTCCCTCCCCGCGTCCCAGGCCTGTAGAAATACACAGGTGCGGAGATTTTCGTCTATGACGAGTTTTGACTTAGATTGTATACTTATAGCTATCAGTTCGTCTGCGGCAAAGCCCCACAGCGGGCGGGAGGGGCCGAGGTCTAGGTACGATCTAAGCCATGTGGCCGTAATGGCCTCATTTCGGGCTACAATATCGAGGAGGTTGCGTCCTCCCATGTTGATAGGTGTGTATATTGTTTCTTTGTTAACGACTATGAGGCTCTTGTCGTTCCAGAGGAACGCTCGTATTCGGTGTTCTAGCTTCTGCTCTACCGCGGGCGGCATCCCCTGCACCTTTGCAAGATACTGGGTCATTCCACCAACGACCATCATGATTATCAGGCGTCGGCCTTCCATGGTGGGGTGTCCTTTATCCCATTGCTCGAGTGCAGCGTCAATCTTATCAATTGTTTTTGTCCAGGTAGCGACTTGGTCCACCTCGTTTCCTACCCATGCGCCGAGCGTGCGGATGGGTTCGCCTTCCGCGGCTATCTTAATATGGTCTGGGATTCTCGTCCCATCCACTCCGTTCACAGTGCGTGCATTTCGGACCGAATTGCGGTGCGCTAACTTCCCAATAGGAATGATTTCAGTTTTTCCAATATTGAATTTTGCACCTGATGCTATGCACCACTCTTCTAGGATATCGAGGAGAGCTTGGAAGTCATCTTGCGATGACAGGTATACTAGCGTATCATCAGCGAACAGTGTCGCCACCACTCTATCATCAACTTCTTTCAATTTGAATCCTTTAAGTCCTGACTGTCGAAGTGCTTCGGCAAGGGGTTCTATCGCGAGGTCAAACAGTAGGCAAGAAAGAGGGTCGCCTTGGCGTACTCCACGGGTGACCTTGAATGGGCGCTCGCTCGCCATCCCGTTCACCATCACTGTGGTGTACGCGTCGCTGTAAAGTGCCCTGACTGTCCTAATGAACTCTTCGGGGATCCCAAATCCCTTGAGGACTTTCCATAGGTAGTCATGTTCTATCTTATCGTATGCCTTCTCCTGATCTAGGGCAACAATAATTCCATTTTGTTCGGTGGCCTCGGCGAGTTCAATGATCCTCTTGGTGAGCCATATTTGGTCGTATATGTGGCGCCCCGGGACAAAACCAGCTTGCGCTGGGTGGATTAGGTCTGGCGCTATCCTCGCTAGTTTTATGGTAAGGGCTTTCGTAAAAATCTTATAATCTGTGTTCAAGAGTGATATTGGTCTATAGTTGGCGATGTTCGCCGGGTTATTCTTTTTGTAGATGGGGGCCATCCAACTCTTCGCAAAGCCGGTTCCTGGTGTAATGCCGTGGGTTTCTATGTCATTGTACACCAAGTGCATTAGCTTTATTATGTCGAACGCCGGCTTATTCAGGTATGAGTTCGTTCGGAATCTGGAATCTAGTGCGCGCCATACCTCGTAGGGTATACCGTTCAGTCCCGGGGCCTTGTTGTTCGCTGACATTTTGAGTGCTAGTTCAACATCATCTCTTGTGAGTTGTTTTCTCAGTGTATCTGTCTGTTCTTCCGTAGTTTTTCTGACAATCTTTTGCAGAACCACTTCAATAGTGGGGTCCCTTATGTCAGGTGTAATGTCTCTACGGTCTTTCTGGATCTTGTTATGGTAGTTTCGGGCTATTGTCGCCATTTTCAGTGAGTCTGTTTCATACTTTGCCGGCGTATTCGCAAGAGGGTCAAAGCCCAGTTTCAGCAGCCGCCGGAGGGTTTCTCGTGGTTTTCTGGATTTGTTCAGGGCTGACATATATCGACCGATGACTTCACCTTCAAGGCGGTTCCGAATCTGGGTGGATATTCTGTTTTTTTCGTGTTTCTGTACGCTGATTTTTGCCAGTCTCTCTGTGTATATAGCTGCAGATAATATGACCTCCTCTTCAGAGAGTGTTGGGTCGTTGAGCACCGCCTCTAGATCACTTTCGAGACAAGCAATTTCTCTCTCAGCCTTTGGGATAAGTATCTTTGAGCGCTCACGGGCTTTTTCTCGTATGTTTGCTTGGTAGGTTGCCCAGAGTATCTGGGGGTCAGATTCAGGGTCCCGCACGGGCCAGTTGACAGCTCGTTCCACCGCGGCGAGCGTCTCGGTTCCTCTGTCGTGAATAAATTTAACAAGGTCCTTGTCTCCATTACAGCTCTTTGCGGAACTCTAGGCGGGGCCGATTTTTTTCCATTTCGGGCCGTTTTTGATTGTTTTTCTTATTTCCCTTCCTGCGGCCTCAGCTCTTCACGGATCGCCTCAGTTTCTTCGGAAATGGATTCCTAGAGTAAATCCACGTCTAGTGATGTTCTCAGAAATTTTATTTACGTCATTTACATCTTGTAATATGAGATCAGGCTGTTTTGACGTCGGCAGCCCCTAGCTCGGGGACGGTGCCCTCAGTGTTTCTCATACGTGTACTGAGAACCAATATTACCATTCTAACGAGCGTGATGTGTTTCGATTTTGGCTGATACCCTCAGAAACAGTGGAAATTAGCATTCTTGCATCAGAATTCACCTTTGTGCACAGTAGGCAGAACTTGGCTGTTCCTTCGTGCCCTATGTGTAGATCTTTTTACTTCCGGAATCTAGCCAATGGACTGACTCGCTAAAGAGGGTGATGTCGCCACTTTTCTTTATTTTCGATGTATGCGTCGTCGCGACGCGTTTTAAAATGACGTGAATGTCACAATCACGTGTAACATGTAACACACCGCTGTTTTGAAACACATCCCGAGAACCCATATATGAAAAATGAAGAAAAGCGGCTACATCACCCCCTTCCGAGAGTGAATGTGTTTGCTATGCTCTGATAGTAGAAATATCCATGCATAGGGCATGAGGGAACAACTGAGTTCTGCTTGCCTTCCAAATCCATGATTCTGCCGGAATAACACTGGTTTGCCACATACCTGGGTGAATTATTACAAATCCGACAACATCACGCTCTTGAGACGTCCTATATCGGTGCCAGTAACCCTTTAAAGTGCCGCTAAGGTCACCATCCCCGAGCGAGGGGCTGCCAACGTCAAAACAGCCTGATCTCATATTACAAGATGTAAATGATGTAAATAAAATTTTCGAGAACATCACTAGACGTGAATTTACTCTGAGAATACATTTTCGAGGAAATTGAGGTGATCCGTGAAGAACTGAGGCCGCAGGAAGGGAAATAAGAAAAACGATCAAAAACGGCCCGAAATGGAAAAAATTCGGCCCCGCCTAGAGTTCCGCAAAGAGCTGTAATATGTGTTTGCCAGACCCATCGGCCAGGGCCTGTAATTGGGGCGGCTTCTTGTGTTAATCTGACAGAGACCATCTTATGGTCTGTCGGAATTCCTGGTGTACTTATTTGCCAGTCGTACGCTTCTGCATATCTGTCTCGTCTGATATATATCCGGTCAAGGCGAGAGTGGGAAACAGTTCCATTGGCTAGGCGTTGGAGGTATGTATATGCTCTTGTTGTCGGATATGTTTTTCGCCATCCGTCAACCAGTCGCAGTGTTGCCAGGAGCAGGTCCAGCTGCGTCGTTGCAGGTACAGGGTCGTTTCGGCATGGAAGCCTGTCCAGTGCCTCCTCCACTACATTCATGTCCCCCGCCATCATGTCTGGTTTGGGGACAGTTGGGTTATCTTCAAAGAACTCACGGACTTTTTTCCAGAAGTCCGCGTTGTCGCTCGGTATATTCGGGGCGTAGACTCCCAGCACGACAAGAGTCTCATCTCTGTGGGTTTCAATCTCAATCAGCATTGCACGGCCTGGGTCAATTTCCCATGTACGTATATTATCTGTACTGATTAGGTCCTTGTTAATTACAAAGGCTACTCCTTTTGCGTTCGGGGTTTCTGTGTCTTCCGAGAATATGATCTCTAGGCGTCTGCCGAAGAGGTTTTGGATATTTGCGTGTCGTACTGCACTAAGGTGGCTCTCCACAACAACAAGTAACCCAGTCTTATTTTCTTTGGCGAATTGGTTAACATGATACCATTTGTGGTGTGGGTGCCATGGGTTTGGGTTCCCGATGCCCTTAATATTCAGTGAGGCAACCATGACCGAGGCCTTTGTCCTCTTCTTTCTGCTCCCTGCTTTGCGTCGCGGCGGACCAGGGAATGTCCGGTTCATGTCCAGCGGCGTCGGCGGCCTGTTTGGGGCAGGGTTCCCGTCGGCAAAGGGAAGTGGATCATCGTCAGGGGGAGGTGTGGGTGGTCTGCCTCTCTCGTGGTCTCCGTCCTCGGGGGGCGGTTCACCATTGCCATCATCATTGGTGGGTGGTGTAGGTGCTCGTGGCGTGCTGCCTCGTGGTGGGGGTAGGTCCCCTAAGCGCGATTCCTTCGTGATGCCGCCAAATGCCGCTCAGGCCTGGATATTCAGATGCTCACATTCGACCAATGGTATCTATTTTTTTCTGCTTTTCAGTAGCCTCTGATCTGATTACTGTGCCAACAACAGCAGCTTTATTTATTAAACCCCATGCACTCTGAATTGCGAGGAATTGTTCTCAACTCGTGTACTTATGTTGCCGGGTGGAGCCGACTTGCGCATCAATTCTAGCCGCCATCAATCACACCACTTTTGATCAAGGGCTGTGCTATTCTACCCGACATTCTACCCGAGCCTACAGGTAGAATCGATCCCAGCGGATCCAACGTCCTCCAATTTTCGTCTTACGGTTGCAATCGCATCAGCAAAATCTGATTGCCGGACACTACGTAGCGTTACAGAAGTCGAAGATCCCTACGTAATACGAAAATCAATATTTCGTTGATGTTCTCAACGTCATATGATCTCAATCCAGGCCCGGTACCCTGTAAGCCCTGTACTGCTGTAGCGCACACAACCGATGCAGAGGACCTGTTTATCCCTTTGAAGGTAAGATCCCGGTTTGGACAAAAATCAATGGTTTTGGTCAGGAAACTTAGTAGATCTAGTTTTGATCTAGTTCGGACAAAAATGGGGAGTCTGAGGCGCAGAGGGACCAGGGTAGCTCCGGGGCGGACGAAAATTGCAGGCTTGCGGCAGACCAATGCGCATTTTGGGTCCCGAAATTCGGTAAATGCTTTCCTGGGGTCAGATTGGTGCGGATTTTTTTTGCCTGACACAGTACGAAAATAGGGCTGGAAGGAATTTTATAGATTTTCCGCTTGTTGGACCTCAAAACTCCCCTTTTGGCCATTTTGGGATCTCATCCAAAGGGATTATCAGGGTCCTCGTTGTAGTGCAACCGGGGTTCTCCGGCTCCACGGCCTCGCAAGTCGCAAGCGGCTCGCGAGAGTTTTCACGTGAATTTAGGCTGCACACACTTCGTCCATGTAGGTCCGGGATTTTCTCTGTACTGCATGCATACACTGGTGTGCTTACCCGTTGATTTCTTTTCTTGTCAACCGCCTTCTAGCGACCGAGGCGCTCCCAATGATTCCAATCACGACGTTGGCTCGACCAGATCTGCTCGCTCTGTCTAAAACCTTGTGTTCAGCTCCCTGAACTGGCCATCCGCTATACGTATGACGATTTTTCAGTGCCTTCCAGGCCTAGATCTCAGCCAAGAAGGTATTTAAGCTGTCGAAAGCCAGGTTTTCCTCAGCTTCAAGCCCGGGCCCACTTCCCTCCCATACAGTCCACTAGTTCTTGTCGCAACAAAATGTTTTCAATCCCATTTATCATCTATTTCTCGGTACTTCACTTCACTCCATCGGGTCATCCATCTACTGACCATTTTTCGGTAGACCGTGCTGGGCGGCGTCGCTGCTGCAGGACCTGCGGCCGTCAATCTGGGCACCGCAGCCAACTTCGCGATCTTGGCCGAATCGGGGGTCTCGACCGTCCCGGATTCAGTTATCAGTGCGTTTCTTTTCTCTTCCCGACGCAATAAAATGGTGAAACTCGACTCAGCTGGTGACGTGGGCGTTAGCCCGATCGCAGCAACTGCTCTGACCGGATTTTCCCTCACCCTGGACCCTACTGGGGAGTTTTCCACCTCCGCCCAAGTTACTGGAAAGCTTTATGCCGCCTCGTACAACGCACCTACCCCCGCCATGCTTACAACCGCCGTTGGGGACATGGGTACCGCATTCACCGACGCGAATGGCCGGACGAACCCCGATTTCGTCAATCTCGGGACCGGTGAGTTTATAACATCCCTGTTTTTGTTTTTGCGTTGTAATCTGACGCATTGCGCAGGCGCCATCGGAGGCTCACTTAGCGCCCGGTTTGTACAACTGGAATACCGCAGTTACTGTGGACAGCAACGTCACGATCAGCGGCGGCGCTACAGACAGTGAGACATCCTTTTGCCATGCCATCCACCCGACTGACTCCCCCTTTTCTTCAGCCTGGATATTCCAGGTCGGCGGCACGCTGGGTGTCCCAGCGAACGTATACGTGGTACTAGAGGGTGGCGCACTAACGAGCAACATCGTCTGGGTCGTCACTGGCGCGGTCAGTTTCGCAGCTGGTGCGCACTTTGAGGGTGTTGTACTCGGGCAAACTTCAATTGCCTTGGCCACGGGGGCAAGTGCCAACAGTCGACTCCTGGCGCAGACCGCAGTTACGCTCGCAAAGGTACGTGGCTGCACTCTTCTCCTCCGAAACCTCGTTATCAATACCGCTCCTAGAACACTGTCTTCAATTAAGAAATCATAGGTATTAATGATTGTACCCCGTTAAACGGACACAAAATGGACAGACCGAGAACATATTATCATATCTCGAGCCCATGTATCTAATCAGCCAGAAACCTTTGAATGGACAGGGCGAGAACGTATTATCATATCTCGAGCCCATGTATCTAGTTAGCCAGAAAATTCAAAACACGAACTGTATGAATTTTGGGGGCCAAGCGGTCAAACAACTATTACCTTTTTAAATTCTACAAGCTCCTATGTAACTTGAAGAGAGCGAAACACCCAATGGGATAGTAAGGGTAGTGAGATAAATAAGTCTTTTGGGACTCGGAGGTTCGGCAACCGGCCTGTGACCCCCCAGTAAAACCTCATCGCCACCCTATCGACTCACCAGTCAGACCAGACGATTCCTGTTTCTTAGAAGTCGTACGTGCAAATATATCATAGGGGCGTCGAGGTTTGTGGTGGAGGGATCGAGTACGACGAGGCTCAAAAATCAAGTGCATGCTGAGGATAGTTCATCACCTGAAGAACGGTTCCGGAACGCTACATAGCATAGCTGATAGAAATACATTTCTTTCTTTTCGTGGGACTCAGAACACGGCGCACCGCACACCACTCCTCGCTACTCGTACACTTTCCTGCATTTTCATTGCCATTCTCATGTTGATTTTCATCCCAACACCGCCGCCGCGCCCTCGCCCGCAATCCGACCAAACACCACCGCCTCGAGCAACGACGACCCCGCGAGGCGGTTCCGCCCGTGCACGCCGCCGATGACTTCGCCTGCGGCCCATAGGCCGCGGATCGCATTGCCGGTGGTGTCGCTGAGGACGCGCGCGGAAGCATCGACGGAGAGGCCGCCCATTGTCTGGATGGAGTGTGAGTATATTTGCTTATACGTTCAGCGAACGCACATAATGCACAACGGGCGTGATTATCGCGACGCAGAGCGGCTCGCTGGGCGTGTAAGATTTGGTGGTAGCCACTGGACGTTCGTTCGAAAGCCGTGAGCAGACGGCATAAATGAAGAATAGAAATGGACATACCTGTCCCGAATGGATCCCCGTCCGCCCCGTAGCTCGCAAACGTGGATAAGATATTGTCGAGCGGGATCCCAGTACCGTCGGCGAACGCCGCAGCATCAGGGTATCGCTTCATCAGATTCTTCGACACGTAAAAGTCGCCTAAATATATCAGTGCACCGAACCACAGACAAACGAGGAATTCAACAGACAATGCGATTTGACCTCCGCCGCCGCACGCTCCCCCAGCACAAGGCGCACCGGACCGCGCCCTTCGCCCTCAACGCGCTGCATCGCCGCCGTCACGAGATCGCGGCGCTCGACCTCGCGGATGAATCGCGCCCCGCGCGCGTCGAGGAGCAGTCCGCCCGCGCCACGCAATGCCTCGGCCGCGAGGAACTTGGTCTTCGCCGCTGGGTTCGCGGGGTCGACGAAGCCCGTGGGATGGACCTGCACCTGCGCGAGGTCGCACACGCCCGCGGGGACGGGGAGCGCAAGCGCCAGACGCACGCCGTCGCCTGTTGCGTGGTCGCCGTTCGTTGTGGCGAGCGCGAGGAGCTCGGGGCGGTTCTGCGCGAGGAGGCCGCTGGGAGAAGAGTCCGCCGCGTAGCCACTGGGGTCCGGACTTATTAGTCGGTGATGGTGATTCGGGCAGTTTGAGGAATGACGCACCCGGTTGCGAGGACGACGTTGCCCCGCGCTGATACGACGCTCCCAGCCGCCTCGTATTCGACACCGACAACGGTACCACCCTCCTCAAGTAATCGGACCACGCGCGCGCTCTTCACAATCTCCACACGTGCGTTCGGCTCAGCACTGAGCGCCGTGAGCTTTTTCATGAGCGCGGAGGTGATGGTCCAGCCGGGTGCGCCAGATTTATCGCGATGCGTACGCGGCACTGTGTGTCCTCCCAGGCGCGATACAACGGAGAGATCTACATTGAAGGTATCTGTGAGCCAGGCGATGGCAGAAGCAGAATTGGCTGTGAGGGCGGTGATGAGGGGGGGTTGTGCGAGGTCGGAACCCGCGGAGGCGGCGGTGTCTGCGAAACTGCAAACGAAATCGTTAGAATCGGAAGCAAGGAATATAATTTATACGCACAAGACTTCAGCGCTGTCCCCGATCTCCAGCACGCGCTGGGCCTCTGTTCCTGCGCCGTTGATCCCAGAGCTAGCTTTGACGGAATTGCCGCCGAGGCTGCAGTCGTTTAAATCACACCATATACGGGAGATACGCCATCCACATACGAGGGTTTCTTGTCCAGGAGGAGGACGGATCCGCCTCGCTCAAGCACCGTGTGCGCGGTACTGAGACCGGCGAGCCCACCGCCAACAACGATGGTGCGTGGTATGGTGCTCATTCCACGATATTGGAGAAGTGCTCAAGAGGGTACGTCGTGGCTTGAGGTGATGGCGTGCTTTATAAGGCGCCAGTACTCTGGGTCACCGGCATCGGCGTCTGGACCCGCCGGGTCGCGGTGAGGCCGAGTCTGGGCCTGAATCCTCAGCTCACAGCGCCCGTATTCTCGGAGACGATGTGGAAGATGACTGAAGAAAGACCGAGTGGAAACGAGGAGAAAGTGTCGCGACAGCGCAAAGACAGCGTGGGAGAAGACTCCTGATTACAAAGCGTCTTTCAACCTTGGTTCAAACCCAAGGACGCTTGGTGTCCACCTCGGAGGTTTTCAGGTTAACACTGCACTAGAGAAAAAGCGAGGCATGAAATATTTTTTGTGCTCTTTTGATCACATATACGGACAACCGTTTTTCATCCCCGGGCCTTCAGAGCCGCTGCATGCGACTGCATCACTGCATATGACGGATCCGTCGGGTAGATCGCATACCCATCGTTCGCCGTGGGCCCGTTCGTGAGCTGCGACCCAGCTTGCCTGTTTCAGAGGTGGAGAGCTTGAGTGACAGGGGTTATTTTAAAAGCGGAAAACATGCCAGATCAAGTCCCCGGTGAGGCCAGTGCTGATGATGGTTTGATACCAGGTAGAGTAGGTCGATGCCCGGGTCGACGAGTTATCAATGCCGAATTCCTCCATGATAACAGGCTTGTTCGAGGATTTCATGGCCGTTGCGTGGTCGGTGATCCACTGGTTACCCCACGGCAAGGTGTTGCTCTCGCCCCAGCTTTGCTACAGGGATAGGTTGGAAATCACAACAGCGCATAGGAACACGGCCGTACCGGGTACATCTGCCGAGGAAACCAATTAGCTCGTATTTGAGACAGTATCAAGCTGTTCCTCACATGGAAGGTGCCAAAGTCAATCGTGCTAATATTCAGATTCGCAGCAAAGTCGATGCCCGCGGACCCTCTACTCAAAGTCAAAGACAGCGTTCGGCAGGAAAAGAACACTTACTGGTACATGTAATCCGAGTTTCCGGGTTCGTTGAAGAACCCCTCGTCTCCCAGGCCAACCAGATGGTTAGGGTCGATCGACTTGATGAATGCGGACATTGTCGACACCCATGTGGTGATGGTCGAGACTTTGCACGTCGAGGAGGCGGTCCTGCGCAACCAGTGCCGCGCGTTGAGAAAACAGTGCTGACTAGGAAACCGAGTACTTACGTGCTACTACCAGAGCACCTCGGTTCGTTCACTAAGCATGGTTCAGTTGTTTCTCGCCGAGGAGCAGGGAATCAGCTACCGAGCTCCCAAGCCTATGCAGACGTCGTCGATCAATTCGGGGGACCAAGGCAGAGGAGAAGAACACATACCACGATACCGGGTTCATTCACATACCGCGTGACGATGGCCTGAACGTAGGTCTTGAAAGCAGCCTGTTGCGAATGTCGTTGAGCGCAATGATATCAAATCGAGGATAAGGGACGGACGATAATGGTGGGATTCGTATAGAATACGTCGTGGAACTGTCCGGCGCCGAGGAGCTGCGTGGCATAGACATCCATGCCCCCATAGTCAGACCTGAACAACAATAAGGGAAAAAATTGACGAAGCAGAAAAATAAAGTTGACCAGTTGTTGGTTCTGAAAACGAAAATAGTCAAGGGCTGGTGCACCGAAAGGGCTGAAGCCATACAAAGAAATTATCAAGCGGAGTCCGTGCGCCTTGGCCGCCGCAATGACGTTGTCTGTTCAAAAACGAAAAGGGAAAATCCAGATCAGATCAGATGTCGAGCGATGAATGCAAACGAAATACGCACCGAGCGCTCCGAGACCGTTGGCGCCAGTGTTGACAGTTGCGGTGCTACCCGACCACAGATGGAAGTAGATACCATTCGGAGAGGTGACCTCGTTGAAACCCCTGGCGTCGAAATCAGGCAACTGTGGGCCCATTAGATATATGATCTCACCAAGTTCTGTAGGTTGCAACGATAAGGACAATATGAATTCCAGTGGGGTGCGACATACCTGACGGTGGTCGCTCCACTGGCGGCGATGTCGGAGAATGCCTTGTTAACGTCGGTGCTGCTGTAGCCCCCAAGAGCAATCCAATACGCATTCGAACTAACCGATGGAATATGAGTAACTCAAACAAAACGCCGGAGGCAATGGAACGTACCCAAAAAGTGTGTATGGCGATCCATTTAGGGTAAATTTAGTGCCAGACGTCTTTACAAAGCCTGTTTGTGCGGGAGCGGAAGCAGTCGAGGTCGATGCGCTGCTGGTGCTGGTCGGCGGCGGAACCACCGTAGTCGATACCGTCGTCGTCGCAGTGCCTGGCAAGCACTGGAAGTAATACGAATTGAGTTCTGTGCATACCGTCCCCGAAACACACGCTGCCCAAGAAGAAAGAAGATCGACATCAGCAAACTCGGAGAATGTGGGCATTCCAATCGAACGCACTGGTGGCTCCCGTCCAGCCTATCCCGCCGCATTGCCCCCATTCAACGGCTTGACCCCATGCAGACGCGAGCGAAAAGGCCAAAATTAGCAGTGTGGAGTGTATCATCTTCACGCAGAAGCTCAGGGAGTCCACATTCTGCCCTTTATACTTTGGTTCAGCGGGGTCGTCACGCGCACAAAATTGGCTTATTGCCGGCTGAACTTCGTTCGACCATCGGCTACATGTGTTGTAAAAGTGCGACTGTCGGAGGGGTCTGAGTAGCAATAACAACATGCAGGTAGAACGTTTAGCCTTCAGAGTACAGGAATGGTGGTGGTGGTACGAAGGCAAAAGGCGTACATTACGTTGATCCGTGAGTACGTAAGCGTGCTCATGTAAACCCCACTCTCCGGTGTCAAGCCACCTGTGACCACTGACCAGCACCTGCAAGAAAAGAAATCGGAGATGTACGGATCCTCGGTCAAGGTTCACTACCTCCCCAGGAGGCAACGTGAACGCACCTGGATGGTCAGCGGTTGCTAGGCATAAATAGGGAAAATTAAAACCTCGGGGAATTACACCGGATACTTATTTGGGATTGACAAGTATAGTGCTTCGAGTTCTGGATCTATCGGCCGTTTTCCTGGGAAATCCCAGGAGAAACCTCATGCTATCTACACCGTTTTATCAGCGAGATTAACGAAACTCGTAGAGCCCCGCATAAACATTTCAAGCACACATTCCGCCGAATGTATCTGCTCACATCCGCCGGAATTTCCCAGGCATGTACTTAATTATTATAATAACTTATACTTAAGTGAACAAGTACGCACATGATCGGCTTAGGGCTTATGTCTGTGGTTACGGGCAAAGAATCAAGTTTTTCAAGTTGAGAAAAGGAGAGAAAAAGGGGGAAAGAGAGAGAGAGTTCAGCGTACATCTGTGTGTTCAAATCCCAAGATTTTTCGGTCCAGGGAGCCTTCAAAGCGGCGGGACAACACGAGGAGAACGAAAATCAAGATGCCGCGGAAGCGTCGGCACGGGCGAATCAAGTTTATGCCTTACGGGAATAGTGCCCCGTTTGGGATAAACCACAGCCAATCGAAATCAAGATTCAGAACACTCACACGCCGGCGCGCGCATTCCAAACTAGCGCTCGCAAAGCACTCAGCGTCCACACCCACCAGCGCATTGTCAACGGCTTCCTCGAAGACACATCTCCCTCTGCCGCAGCTGCCCAGGAATTGACACTGGATCAGCTCGCTCTCCGGGCACTGAACACCATCCTGCTGTGGGGCAAGAAGACCGCTCGAGAGGCGTTCCTCAACGTCGGCGGAACTGAGGGCAGCGGGAATATCCCTGAGTATCTGAAGGCCGTGCGTGCGAAGAGGAGGAACGTTTCGTGCACTATCTGCACGTGAAGACGCGCAAGGAGCTCGTCGGCCGCTGCGAGAGCGTGCTGCTGCGTTCGCTTGCGCCACAGATGTAGGACATGTTCCATGCAAGTTCCTCTCAATTCTCTCTGTATTCCTAACTCATATACCAATGCTACCGCAGGCCCTACTCGACTTGGACGCGGACGAGGACCTGCAGCACGTGTATGCGCTCCTCGCGCACATCCCTGAAGGGCTGGAGCCGCTGCGGAAAAGTTCCAGTCACACTTCAAGGCGGCCTTGCTGGGCGCCGTAAGCGCACTCGTCACTACCGAGGGCGGGAAGGCAGCTGCGGCCGATGACACGAAGGCCGGTGAGCTCGACCAGAAGGCGTACGTCGACGCGCTGCTCGCCGTGCATGAGAAAAACACGGTGACGGTTGCAAGGAGCTTCCAGGGCGAGGGCTTTGCGGCTGCGCTGGATAAGGTGTGCAGGGAGTTTGTGAACCAGAACACAGCGACGGGTCCGTTTTTTCCTCTTTCGCCTCCAGCATGCTCATTGACCTTTTAGGCACAAGTGCGGCACGTTCGCCAGAGCTGCTGGCAAAGCATGCGGACATGCTACTGCGGAAGAGTAAGGTCGCGGGCAACATCCATTTTGAGGGCGCCGCTGAATCGGGTGGTACGTCTTTGTTTCCGTCGAGGCCAACGAGCATTTTTGAATGGGTTCGTGATATTTATTTCAACTACTTTGATTCCATTTTGCCTACCCCGACATTCTCAGGCCCGCACAAACACAAGATGGCTTTACACGACCGCGAAGGGTCGCAGAGTAAGCGACTTCATTTTCGTGCTGTTGACCAGCTTTCTCATTTACATTTTTACAGTTCGTGCGCACAGAAATCCAACGGCTTCGCGAAACATCCAGTATGTTTTACTGGCGCGACCCTATGTACTTGAATGAATATCCAGCGAGCATGTCGACTACTCGAGCTTAAGTACCAAAATAATTTGATTTTGTGAGCTTGATTACGATGTGGCTATGTGATATCCAAATCGGATTAAGCCACGGTTAAGCCACCACAGCCTTACGCCCTAAGCCACATGATCGCGCTCGGAACAAGTTTTTACCACAGTTCGTTTGATCAGAGAATGCCATTTTCAGACTTGCAAATAATGCAAACCATAAATTACAGCACCAAAGTAAAGGGCTCGTTCTACGTACTCTCAAAGTGTTCGAATATCTGTTCCAATGTCGGGGAGACTCACCCTTAGTCAACCTGCAGAAAGCGATCCGGCTATCACCGTGGCGTCCACAGCCTCCGGGTCTTGGCTCCCATCAGCGCGCCCATGCCGTTACGTCGGCATATGATTCTGAATGAAACGCGAGATTTGAGCGGCAATCACGAGGAGTGTTTGACATTTTCCAGGTATACTATATGTTTCGAATTTTTACTTAAAACGAATTCGCGCCTAATTCCAGCTAATTCCCCTCTCCCACTCCCGTCCATGGAACAACAACCCTACCAAGTCCGTCATGGCCACTATGTCCCTCTTTTGAAAATCGTTCTCGCTTGGATCGTAGCACTCGCATTTGCCAGCGGCCACCATGCCTTCTACGCTTCCCTCAATAATCATCCCATAACCTCAGGCACAACCGCCTCATTGCTCGTGCACTCCCAATCCGGCGCCTCGGCCATCGGCACCACCTTCGCATTTCTCGTCTCAGCATTGCTGGGCGTCTCTGCTGGAACGGCGTTTCTCCAGTGCGCGTGGAGAGTGGTGCGCAAACGCGCCTTCACGCTTGATGGCCTGGACGCCATGTGGTCCTCGCCAACCAATATGTTTGCATTTCTGTCTTTCGACTTTTGGCGGACAGGGAGAGGAATTGTCATCATCTCTGCTCTGGCGTATGCTTTCCCGCTCGTTGTCACCTTCGCGCCGGGCACGCTGACCGTCGAGACCGATATCACCACCGTTTCGGGCCCCTGCAAAATCCCTGCGTTTGATTTCGGAGCTACGGCATTGCTGTACGACGGTGCGTGTACTTATGTTGTTCCGAAATCAGAGTCTGAATCTAGTTTTTGTAGTACTTGACTCTGCGTCGATCCCCTTCAACGCGCCGTCCTCCCTGGCACAGCGAATCGTTGGGGCCACGTTTCTCGGTGGCCAGCCACTCCCTCCGACCTCTTCCTGCGGCCGCAATTGCTCCTATCTCGTGTCCGCCAACGCTCCATCTTTCTCATGCTCAGTTGGCGCGCAAAGCCCCTCCGCCCTGAACTGGACATCCGCCAGCCTTAGCACACAATTCTCCATTCCTCCTTACTTCGCCGCCAATACCGACATCACACCACCCAACAGCGACAATCAGTTCCTCGGCTGGGATTTTCAGGCACACTACACTAATTACACCCACTGGCATGCCGCTGACAGCGGAAACAACATCACTTGCGTCGCGTACAACTCCACGTACAACCTGAACTATACGTTTGCCGGCACCGCCGCGTCTGTCGTTATCGACCAGATCGTCCCGCAGCAACTTGCGGGCCAGCTGTCTCCAAACATCAGTGGGCCCGATGGATTCCTTATCCCAGGTTCGAACCCTCTATTAGTCCATACAGCGTGGTACAATGCCACGGCGAATTATTTTGCCATCTTCGACAGCATTTACGCTTACACGATAGGCAGCGTTGAGCCCCAAGACAGCAACTCCGCTGCCACGTTCATCTATTCGCCGACCACCCTGCAACTCGGCCAAACACAACTGATCCAGCCCGCTGGCACCTCGCTGGCGGGCGGGAACATCACCTGGATCCCCATCGAGGACATCCCGGGCATGTTCGAATCCCTCCTGCAGAACGTCACCCTCTCGATCCTGACCGGTTCGCTCGACCCCACGCAGACCACTACGGTCACCTGCTTTTACAGCGATAACAATTCGCACTTCGTGTATAACGAGCGCCGGCTGTGGCTCATCTACGGACTTGGGCTTGGCCTTGCGCTCCTGTGCGACTTCGTCGGGCTCATTGCGCTGTTCCAGAATACTGCGGTCGGCGCGACGGGGAGCGAGTTCAGCGACTTCTTGGCTGCGACGCGCAACCCCGAGCTCGACGCGATGAATTTGAAGGAACCGGGCCGCCTCAGGTTGAAGTATGGGCCTGTCATGAGCGAGGGCGGGCGCTATGCGTTTGGGAGGCCGGACACCCTAGGCGAGGGTGGTAAAGAGGGCTCGCTTTTGGAAGGGTCTTATAACGCCCCGGATGTAAATTACGTTGGTTCCTGAACTCCTTAATTTCACCTGTATCTCGCACTGAATCGAATATTCATAATAACTTTTTATCTCAAGTCTCATCCTCAACAATAGCACGCGCCTCGTCGTTCTATTAGGTAAAGACTACGGACTCGTACTATAGGCAATCCGTGCTGGAAGGCACTTGTTGAATTCACCCGCACAATCAGAAATTCGAGGCAGCCCAGATTTTATTTCTTTGGGCTCCTTCAAGTTCGCTAAAACATCAGTGGTCTTACTACAGCATTCGGAATCCCCCAAAGACGCCGAAACGTCGAAAAAAAAACGAAGAAAAATTAGGAGAAGATTGCAACCACGATCACGTGCAACCGTGGTTCGGCGCACTGTGCACCACGAACTGGCGACTTTGTTAAGAAGGGAAAGAGCGCTACAGAATCACACCGAATTTTCTGCGTAACGTTTATGTGAGATGAAATATAAATTTTCATCGCGCACTCAACCATTATCCTTGTGCAATAAATACCATCACACGCAGCTCGTGAAGAATAGTACAATATCAGAGTTTACCCTTACTGCGACGATGAAGAACGCGACTGTCACTCAGTAACTTTAAGGGTTGGCAAGCGGTAGTCACCGGTCAAATAATGAGATCCCTGTCATTCCCTGATCAAATGATGTGACATGTGACAAGTGAACATCATGTGTAGCGCGATCGTCTCATCTCAGAAAATATGTCTAAAGAGGTAGAATGCTTGATCCTCCTGTATACATAGTGTATCTGAAACTTTTCCAAAGGTTCCAGTTGACGCGGGCGGCGAGCGCAGAGTGACAAAGTTGAGTGAAGGCTGCCAGCGATCAATTCGGTACTTGATTTTTCTCCTTTGAGCCTAGTTCGGCCAACATCTCGACATCGAGACAATCAGAAACGAGGCCGAAATTGCCCCATCAGATCCGTACCACGGTGCGCTGCCCTTTTCCCTCCCTCCACTTCTCCAGCCGCTGAGTCCCTTGGCCACCTCGAGTCCATGCCTTCGGCCACATTGGACCCAGGGGCGCCGCTGGACAATACGTGCGTGTGTCCTAGCACACTTACTCTGGCTTCTGATATAAAAAACCGCCCACCCGCAGGATGGGCGCACTCCTCCTGGGCCTTGTCGTTAGTGGGATATTGTGTGCGTGGAGGCCTACTGCGGGTTTCCCGTGTATCTATCTAACACGTATGGATGAGCAGACGGCATCAGCCTGCTGCAGACTACGTTGTATTTCACTCGTGCGTTGTCTGAGCACCTTCTTGCTCACTTATCCATTCGCTTGGGCTGCAGGATATCGTCGGGACCCGCGGTATCTCAAGGCCTTGGTTCATCACACTTGCCCTACCCTTTCGCCCAAATCTGACTCGCTCGCCCCAGGTACTCGCGACGCTGGTACTCGACTCGCTCCATATGGCTCTCATCATCCACGTCGGTACGTACTCACCACTCAGCCATCTCCTCTCCTCACTCTCAACGCGGGTGGAACTGATCCCGATCTGTGCAGTATACCACTATTTAATAACGAACTACTAGTAAGTCTACCGTGCCGCGGGTTCACCATCGAATTCCGACCGAATCTAATCTGCCTCCCTTTCCTCCCTCTCAGCAACAACGCTGCAATGCAGGTCGTCGTTTGGTAAGAAGGATCCTGTTCCGGGCCTTTGACAGGCACAAGTAACACCATGTTAACTGCTATTCATCAGGAGTATCGCCGTGAGCCGCACCAAATCGTCTTTGACTACTCACACGCATGCTCACGAGAACTACTCACCAGGCCGAGGCTCTACCAACTGTATGCCATCGTCTAGATCCTCGTACGAACACGAACGCGAATTAATCAAATATGATGTCTCTATCCATTCAGGGTTTGACCGCCATGCTTGTTCAATCGTATGTACCTATCTCACCTTACTCACCTCACCGCGGCATTCGCTAACGACGTATGGTCTCAGGTTCTATGCATTCCGGGTGTATCGCAGTGCGTATACGTCTCGTCTTACCTGCTCGTTCATCCTGTCTCTTCCCAACTGACGATCTGAATAGTAAGCGACAAAACCATCTGCATCACCGCTTTGATCCTCCTCCTCGTCGGCGCCACTGCAGGTGTGTGCTTTCTGCCTCTCCCTTAAACGAGTTTATACCTCCTTATGCACAGGCTGCGGTATCGGTGAGCGCGCTGTTTCCTTCGATCCATCTACGTCGTGTTAATCGTACAACCTCTTCCAATCTTTGGATAGCCTGGGTCGTCATTGCGCAAGTCCCCTCATCTCATCTCCACGCATGTAACCTAACTAGCCAACACCAAATAGTCTATCTGAGCCTCACACTTACGACCGCCTCCGGCGTATTTCGGTATGACTCGGATTCCGAATGAGCCTTCTGAGCTGATACCTGTCTAGCCCCTCGCCGTCTCAATCAACGCCCTTTCCACCTCAGTAGACGTTATCATCACCTTTATGCTCTGCTACATGTTGCTTCGCTCCCAGGCCAAGTCCCTCGCGTGCGTCCCGTCCCATTCCCTTGTACCCTTTTGCTACATGGCAGGCTGATTTCTCGTTTGGATTCCCTCCAGAGACGAAACGCTTCTCAATCGACTTGTGCGTGTTCATTGAAGATTATGTGGAAATAATTAACGAACGGCACAACAATGCAGATCCTCATCACTATCAATACCGGATTGTGAGCGAATATATCCTTTGGAGATGCCCGACATGACTGATTGACTGATACTGTGGAATTGCTTTCAGATTGACAAGGTAAAGATAAACATTGATTAAATTACCCATGCGTGCATCAGGTCGAGCTGACCCTCCCCCAGTTTATGCGCAGTTTCAGCCTTGGCAGCGGTGAGCTCACAACCAACTTAACAGCTGAGATTAAGGTATCGTTCGTCTGACTTATGATGTTCCGCAGATAGTATACTCCCCAAATAGTCTCATCTACGCTGGGTTTTATTTCTGCATTGGGCGGTGTACGTCTCCTTCCATCCTGCGGGTGTGTTTTTCTTGCTGACATTCGTATATATCGATCGGACCCTGCAGTATACTCCAACGCGCTCCTCGCGAGCCTCAATGCGCGCAGCGTCATCCGCGGTCAAATCCGTGACGTCGACTCAAATTTCCTCTCATCGTACTACGACGGGCGGTCAAGGACGGACCTGACGGCCCCGGCGGACATCGTAGCTGCGACGGAGCTCGCTGCGTACATGGAACGCCAGGCGGATGTTTATGCAGATGAGTTTTATCCCCCTCGAAGTAAGCCTGGACAGCCAGAGGTGCGTTGCAGCTTAGTTATATTCCGAATCGTTCGTTTTACTGACGTGGCTTTCGATGGTTTTGTTGCAATGCAGTCAAACTCGGATAACCTTTCTTCGATTAGAGGAGTTTCTTCAATTAGAGGAGTCGTAAGATAGCGCGTTTGACTTGGGGCACGGTGCTTGGGATGAAATGGAAAAGCTTCGTATGTCGTCTTTCTGTGCGGTGGGGTTGAAAAACAGAGAGCAGCCATCGATTCGCTACAGGCAGGTTACTTCGGGTTTCCGGCGAGCTGCGAGGAATGACGCAGCCCCCGGATTTTTGGGCAGAACTCGTTTTCAGCGAGCCTAAAAAAAGTTATGCTTGACTCTCTGTCAGGTGCTAGAACTTAATCCTTGTCGATAATTCAAGGCTCAGAAAATCCGGAAGTGACCAGAGATGATATATTGATATCGGTTGTGTGACGCCGCACACTGGATGACTTAAGACTTGCTCCTCTTCGTCTCCTCTCGTCATAATAACTCTGAGCTCGTACCTCATGTCTTCTTGATGCTCACATTCTCCCGTTCTTTCTCCTCGGCCTTCATTCTCCTCTCCCGGCCTTCATTCTCCTCTCTCCCATCTTCTGATGCAGAACGAGATGACATCAAGAGTAGTACTCCTCCCAGTTTCACTGCGTTACTTTCCCTCTGATGCTGCCCTATGCCCCAGATCTTTCTTGCGCCATCGACACCTCTCCCCCGAAGTGAGCGCATTCCCCAAGTGCCGGCCCTAGATTAGGATGCCACCGAACGTGCATTGGGGGAATCAGAGTCAGGTTGCGTACTCATGTACAGATGGGTGTCGGCGACTCGTGAGTAGAATTTTATTTCTCGCGGTCGCTTGTCACTTCCATGTACATGTTTCTCTAGCAGGCATCTTCGCTTCTTTCTCAGCGCCTGTCGGCTTTGGACTTAGGCTTGACCTTCAACAGTTTCGTCCAGCACATCTCTCCCTGAGCCAGTCTTTCTGTCTACGTCCTTGATATTTTAGTCTTCTCCGCGAACCGTTTCCGTCTCGAAACTCTTGCCTTACCGAGTCCTTTCTTTAGATCCGCCTCACTGGTTTGAATATCATGCTGCGGTTAGCCATTCCTGCATTCGTGGATGATTTCCAGCCTTTGCCGATCTGGAAGACGGCGACAAATACACCCACTGTCTTCCCGTGTTTCACGCCAACCTCAATTCTGCGAGAATCTCGACAGAAGAAAACCTGAATGCTGACGCGGTGGCCTGTGCCTGTGCCTACCGAGCGACCTTTTTTGAAGTCTTCTCTCAGCGTCCTCTGATTCTTATCCAGCCTGCTATTCGACTCCCCTCGGACGACTCGCGTAGTCGATACGTTACCCATGTCCGCGTCCGACAGCTTCTGTCCCTTGGACAGTTGTCTGTGCTTCCACCTTTTGATTAAGACATCGTGTGCATGAATCGTCATGATCATCTCATTTTCCCAAAGTATGTATACAACAAGGATAAATCGAACAGCCCAGGATAAAATGTGTACATACATACGGAGCTCGAATCATTCGCTTCATCAATTCCGGCTAGCGGAAACGAGAGTATCTAGGCGTGAGTGTTTCCGTGATCGTGTTGTGTTGTATGGTGGGAGATTAGGCCGCCTTAGCCGTCGCCTTTGCGGGGACGGCAGTCGTCACCTTTGCGGGGACGGCAGTCTTCAGAGCTCCGTTGCAAGTGCCGGTCTTGGTCCAGGCACCCGCTGCGAGGATGTCCGTCAGCGACTCGGATCAAGTACAAACGAATGGCTAGCTCTCACATGCTCCTCCCGGCACCTCGTCGTCGTTCCATTGGTTCGCAGTCCATAGGGACCCACTATAAGGACGGGTTAGTTGAGCGTAAGTTGGAATGGAATGCAAACGTGCTTGTAGGTGACCACTGCTCCGCTGGAGTACGCGACATTGTTGACCCAAGCCGCGGCTCCTGAACAGCTACCACCGCCGGAACCTGTGCTGGTGGTAGTGGTAGAGGTGGTCGTGGTCTTCGTCGTCGTTGTGGTCGTAGTTCCTCCACCACCGCCGCTGCCGACGGGGAAGGAGTCGGAACGAACTTGGGTGATCCAAGCGCTGTTCCCATCAGGGTACTGCCACGTCATGGCACCTGCACCTAGAGAAGCAACCGTCATCGAGAGAACTGTGAAATATGAAGAAAATCCTACTCCATCCTTGGGACTTGGCCTGACCCAAGCAGGTGGCCAGGGTGCCAGGATCCATGTATCCGTTGGTGGCGTCAGACGCCGTAGCACCCTTGCCGATTACGATCTTGTTCAGGGGAACGCCGTTGGCAGCTATCTGGAATACAGCGGACTGGGGCCATGTGCTCGATGACGCAGTGAGGAGACCGGCGCAGGTCGTATATTCGGAGGCCCCTTGATTATAGAACTGTTGGCAGATCACAGTTAAGCAGCGATAAGCAGAATTAGGCTGTGGCCCACCTGGACGTTATACCAGTCGATAAGACTTCCGACCGCTGCGTTTACGCCGAGGTAACCGTTATTTGGCCAGATATTGGGGCTGAACCATGGGGCGACGGGAGCGTGGGTCAGGATGTATTGCCCTTGAGGAAGCTGAGCGCGCAGAGCCTGAGTGAAGGTAGTCAACCAAGCGACGGCGGTGCCGGCAGTTTCAAGGGCCCCGAAGTCCTACCGAGAATAATTCAGTACGAAGTCAAGATGACCGGAAAGAAACGAACCTCATAGTCGACATCCACGCCATCCAAATTATAGGTTTTCACGTAGTTCGCGATGTAGTTGGCAGCAGCGGTAGGATTATCGCCTGCGCTAGTGGGATTGGGTCCCGAACCGTAGGCGGAAACGATAAGACTGATGCCAGCTGCCGCATACTCGGCCTTGATGGAGCTACGTGTGCCGGCGTCCAGTTGGGCCCAGGTAGCAGCATTATCTTGCAGGCTTGCAGAGTATATGAAAGCGAGTGCGAAGACGTTGAAACCCTGCAAGGACATTATTAGCCAGTGTCGGGATAAATGTCGGTCAAACATTACCGAAAGGTCGGAGACAGCTGGGAGAGAAGTCGACGAGATAAATCGGTCGAAGTAAGCAACCCATCGAGGAGAAGAAGGCACTGCTCTGGCTGAGAGCAAGACATCTCGAGCGGCGGGGCTCAATCCCCGAGCTGTTTCGCCAAGCGTCGCATTGAACGGAACGGCGACCGCGAGGGTGGCAAGGGCAGAGATTACCGACACGAGGAATCCGAAGCGGGCCATGGTCAGTCCGAGATCTGGGAACTGGGTCGGCGCTGGGGAGAAGGTGGGTAACTGCGAAACCTCAGGCATATCGGTCGAGTGGACGACTCTTTTTAAAGAAACAGAGAAACGTTAACACTGAGCATGAGGGTCTTCGTACACGCGCACACTTGTTCTGTCGTCGATCCTAAAATTGCCTATGTACCGATTGAGACAATCGGATCGCGACGGCGTAGCTCCATGAATGAGCACCTTATGGGTGGATTGAGCCAAAGAGGTCATGCGAGGGTTCTTCGTTGCATGGATCAGCTCGTAACCTCCTGTTCAAGGCTTCTTTGCCGTAGCGTTATCAAAGGGATTATAGCAGCGGTCCGTGAACCGCCAGATTCTGCCCACGCTGATAACACAGCGACGGAGTCAGGACCGTGTACATGTGGCGCGCGATACAAGGTCAAGGGACTCCCTTGGTAACGGATTTGATATGATATTTAGATATAATACGTCATCTGAATGATCTGATCAATTAATTATATCTATTTTGAAGGCGGTCCTGTTGAGAACAGGGGTCCGTACTACATACATGCATGGTATGTGTTGGGACTATCGCCGGAATATAACCTACCTTTCACCGTCAAAATGAGGCAACTCGCTGGTGTATTGGCTGGTGTGCGCTGCGCAATACAAGAGGTTTAATGCATCTCCAGAGCATCAAGATCGATGGATGTTGTATGCGCCCAATATTATCCATCAGAATCTGTGCCGCCGTCTGCTCAACTCCATTCGAAATTTCTGGGTCCCAGAGCGTAACGAGCCATGCGTTTACCACCGATAGGCCGCAGGTAAATTTATCGCACTCGTTGTGGAGGAGTAAATCATGCTGCGTCCGGTGGAGGAGGATAAATTATACCGACGTGGTCCCACAATTGGAACAGCCAGTTTACTAAGTACAAACACGGGCCAGTATCCATATTTAACTCCGCGACGCCAAAGGACAACGCACTACCGTGGTCCGTGGTAGTCTCGCAAACAGTCGCTCTACGAACCACGATGTATGGAGTCCCGTGGTAACCTCTACATATGCTTGAATCAACCAATGACCCGGGCCTCCGAAAGTCTCAAGATGCGACGAGAGTCTAAAACCTTACTGATACTCTCCTCATTTGCAAGAGTCAATTTGATTCCCTTTCGTGATGCTCGTAGGATTTTTCTCCTTGTTAGCTACATATAGCTAGATTTTTCTTAATTATGAGTGGTTTTCCTGTAGAGCGTTTATTGATTGGATCCGCGGAGGATCGTTCAAATTCACGTGGACCTGTAGGAGGGATCTGCATCCATTAAGGACCGCGAAATGTCTACGTATACACATCGACTACTCCTGTACACCCGAATTGGATAGAATCTGACCATAGATAGTCAACGAATGGCGCAGTGAGTATGAATCTACACGATATGGATACAGTTCTTCATATTCAAATATATTCAACTACTTATGCCTGAGCCTTTCTTGCCGGTCAAGGCACATCAACCGGCCAAGTTCGCCGTCGCGGCACACACAGTATGATCTGATCCGCTTTCGGTTAACACCGGTGCCGGTCAACCGTGCCGACATCACTTCGACCAAATAGATATTATGATCTGGGAGTTGAATTTGTGGTTGGTTTCTGGTTCTCAAAGCGACTTTTGAGAATTCATTACTTGAAGTAATGTCTGTACCTAGATCCGAGGACCAACCGACCACCAATTCATCACCTAAAAATATATTCTTATTTAGTCTCAAAATATACTACAAATACGATGCAGGTCCTAGCATGTAGATGAATACGATACGCATATGAATACAATATGGTAGAAACCCGTATCAATATCATACTTACTTATTAGGTCAAGGAGGAAGGACGATAACTGGAAACAGTTATCAGTGTAGACTGAGATAGGGGCGTGCCGTGTTTGTCTCCTGGAACCACACAAGCAAAGCGGAAAATGGGAAATTGTGGACCACAGGAGGAAACACCTGTCGAGACTCGGCCGAATCAATCGCACAAGACAAAACGTTCCCCAATCGACTGGGGGTTGCAACCAGCCACGACAGCGTTGTACAGTAGTTTAGCGAACAAATGTTTCTGTCCGTAGGTCCATCCTTCTGCGAGGAACGGTTCGCGGAAGCTAATAATCATTATGGTATATTCAGACATCAATGGTACAACAGATAACGAAGCGGAAATACAATCGTGATGGGGAGAGTAGTACATGCACATTCAGGCGGAACAATGATCGACGGCAAGAACACACGGGGCGAAACATACGACGGACACAGCGGCCGAGTGGTTGATCAATCATTCACCCACCTCCCTCGACTAGCCAACACCGCAACGAGCCCAAGCCACACCGCAATGCGCCCCACGCGCTCGAGCGCCCCGCGGACACCTACAACGCTACTAAATGGGTGCGGGGTGTGCCGACGTGTTTGGAGTGCGCGTGCGTATACGAGTGCGGGGAGGGAATAGTCTGTGGCGTCTTCCTCTTCCTCGGAGGAGGATGTCGCGGGGTCGTGCCGTGAGAGGACGGCGGGCGTGGAGGGGTAAGAAGCGTATGGTGCGATGGAGGTCGTGGGACTTAAGACTGGGGAGGGGGAGCGCGGGGTGGGCGGCGGGGCGGGTGGCACAGGACGTGTTAGGCTGGGGTGGCCCAGGGCGAGGAGACTGACGTCGAGGCCTCGGGTGCCGCAGGAAGGGCAGAGACCGTCTGAGGCGGGGCCGTGGAGCCACTGAAACGAGATTTTAGATCATGAAAAGTAGTGGAATCAAACTGACAGCCATGATGTGGTCGGCACAGAAGAGGTGGGAGCAGCAGAGTGTGCGCACGGGGGACACTGCCAGCTCGAAGCTCACATTTGATGTCGATTAGGGGTCGAAAGAGGTGCGGAGAGCGCGCACCAAATACCACAATCTCGCTCGGGCTCCTTCTGAGGCTCCCGAGTCGGTCGACGAGGACTTGGGCGCTTGATTTGTATAGACTGCGGTGAGGGGCCGCCTCTAGATGCCGAGTCGATCTTGAAATCCAGCTTGTTGAGCTGCCGTCTGGTGGCCCCGCCTCCTCTGGGATGGACACAAGGGCGCCCGAGCGACGGCGGGAGAGGTCCGAAGGTCGAATCATGAGTGAAGCAGAGGAGACCCAAAATGGACGACACTGCCTTGCTGCATGATCGCTGTCACCAAGGGGTCACACCGCAAACAAAGAATTTGATCTTGGCTTGCAGCGACGAATGGAATTCGAGCGATACACGGCCGAGGATTTTGGAGGGAAATAGGTACACGAAGCCAGTGAAGGATGAGAAGTTGCGCTCCAAGTCGAAGGTTTTGAAGCCCAATCCTGATGAACGTTAACGTTGCTATAGCTAGTCCTTGCGTTTTCGTAGATTTTCGTGTTTCGTTGACTGCCCGTACTGCATCGTTCGTGATTCTGAGAAATGTTTGCAGAAAGCGAGGGCTTTGTCCCAGACCGATGCAGTGCGGGAATCGCCGTTGAAAGCTCGTGTGTCGTCTGAGTGCTTTTTCGAGGGTATCGGGACCAGTCACAGTCCGAGCAAAATGGGACGCGGAATGCGACCAGTTGTACGACGTTGACGAAGAAAGGGAAGGGAAGAGAGAGAAATTTGGAAAAATCAGACCACCTCTCGCCAAAGTCGGATTGCTCGGCCGCTGATGGTGTTGATCGCAAGTAGCGGTCCGAATCGCCGCTTGCTTTTGGCTTGCTTTCGACCAAGAGGTGGGCAGCCGAAAGACCCGAGATATCATGCACAGCTTTGCAGTGCCACCGGAGGTCGATCCGAGCGCTTTTGGATTTCTTGCAGTGGTTGCGACTTAGTTTCAATGTAGCTCTGTCAATTTTGATGGTATTATCTAGCAGTAAACTGGGACTCCCATATATAAAAGGCTTCTGAACAAGGCTACATACTTCACACCGAAAAAGGAAAAGTTTCAGTAGGGTTAGAAAGCCTATATGAAAGTAATAATATCTTTTTCAAAATTAATATTACTAAAAGTACTATTTTCAAAATTCATGAAAGAGGACCCGAAAGTTGAGCTATCGGAGTCCCTTTCAGGACTCCTGAAATATGTACCTTCATGAAACCATGAAAGCAGTGATGAAAGTTCCGCTTTCAGCGTACATTTTCTTCCTTTGTCTTCCTTTGTTCAAGGCCCTGAAAATACACCACCAACCCGACCAGCCATTAATCCAATGTCGTGCCGCCACATCAAATTGAGCCAAACCTTCGACATCAGATGAATGTGTATTCTACCTCTGAATAATGTTTACAGTAAGATGTTCAATAGCCGTCCGCTCCGCGTTATTTTACTGTGCACATAATATATTTTGGATATCTTAGTTCGCATGTCCAGCCAATGTAAATGTAAGGCGGACCGCAAGTCCGGATATGATGGGATCAACCGCATCTTCGCCGCTTCCGACCACGACGCCACCCTCGCTGGCGACATCATCGTCCTCGGGATCCTCCTCCTCCTGATCATCTTCACAGTCACTTCGCTCATCATCCTCGTCAATCTCGTCACCTCTGTCCAAAGCCAACTCTGCCTGCCGCGCAGCTTCTTCTGCCTCTGCTGCTTCCTGCTTTCTGCCTTCTGTGACTTGACGGCATTGAAACAATGTGAAAACTTTGAAGCTGACACTTTGATTTTCTTTGTGCACAGTGGCACGCAAACATTTAAATACAAAGGTCGTGTCGCGCTTTGCTCTCGCTTCACTTCTCTTTCACTCACCATCATGTCCCTACATCTCCTCGAACGTGGTCGCTCTCGGCGGGCTCAGCAACTCTCCGGACTATTCACCCTCGAGCCCCATAACACCCTCGTTGTTTCGTCCAGAACCGGTTCCTCTTGCCACTCGGACTAATCCTTGGTGAACGGGCCCTCAAGAAGGTCAAGTTGGACTCAGAAACCGAGGCCGAGTTTTGGACATATCTCGAGGTCTGTTAACCAACTTGCCACTCGCCAGTCCCCATTAACTCTTCTCCAGACCACCAGTCAAGATGAGCGCAACATGATGCAATTCCTTCACACTCTCCACGTCGAGAGCATGCTCAGTCAGTCCCTCCAAGCTCCCGTTTCGGCATGGAAGTCTTATCTCATTTTTTTTGACAACGGCTCACTGATTTCATCCAGTGGCATTCGTGGTGCGTCACGACCTTGACTTATATTCAACTTTTAACATTCTGTTCTCGCAGCGGCTTCTCTCCACGCGTGGATACACAAACACCGAATTCTAGCCCGAGCTTGACGGGGAACTTGCCGCTCTGCATGCTGGAGTGCCGGAAGACTGTGTTCTGTACGTGCCGCTGCTCTTTCTGTTTCCGTTGATTGCACCATCTGATATTTTATTCCAGTGCCTTTCAGATTGCGAAGACGACGTTGAAGCTCACGGTGACCCAACAAAATCAAAACACAAAACCGGCACCGCGGTCGATAGCAGCAGCCCGTGATGGTTCCAAACCTTGAGCGCTCTCGTCCCTAAAATCCAGCGCTTCTCCCGGCGACACGGAACGAAACGTAAACGTCCATCGACCCTTGACACCGATCACGAGGATGAACAGGAGGAGCCGGATGTCGATAAGAACAACGAGGAGGGAAGCATCAATGACGACGAAGAGCTTCCTGGCGAGGAGGGAGGCCAGGCGAATAATACGGAGTAATCAGATTATTCAGATAGCTTGATTATCAAAATATATTCTATTTCATTCTGATTTCGTGGTCCAATTCACAATGTAATATCATAACATCATTCAGCCCGGGCAGCAGTGCTTAAATCATACACAATTGAGAGAGCATGGACCAGAAATATGTACTGAATATGCAGCCCACTCAATGTCAATCCAATACCTGCAGCATGGTGTCAATTTGAAGTAAGCATCATTCTAAGGCCAGAATGATTGGCTGGCACAGTCCATATTTAATGTCAAACTTATGATGAATTGTGGTCTACGAAAGACATCAGTCAACGTCTTTGTCTGACTTCATTTTGCGGTCAGGTCTACTTGGTGGTGTAGTTCTTTCAGTGGCTTTGAAAGGCACATTGAAAGTCGAACTTTCATAACTGCTTTCTAGTCTGATGAAAGTACGTATTTCAGGAGTCCTGACAGGGACTCCGATAGCTCAACTTTCAGTTCCTTTTTCTGGAATCTTGCTTTCAGTAGAATTGATTTTGAAACAGATATTATTACTTTCACATAGACTTTCTAACCCTACTGAAACTTTTCCTTTTCCGGTGTGCTTGCTTTCACTCATTCCTCCCTTCAAAAAGTTTTTAGAGTCAATTGATCTCTGGTGGTTTGTCGCCGAGTTCGGTCCGATATGTATTATGCACTACGTCATCACCGGTCGAAACTCGCTGGCAATTTTCGGAGTGCAGAGAACGGTCCGCGGGCCATCGGAACGATCAACCGCTCGCGTGGACCTCCTCCCCCCCTCCCTTCAGCGATTTCTGAGCATGATATCATTCGTTTTCTGTCCGCTCCCACCTCTTGCTTTGAGTATACTTCCAGAAATCGGGGTGCCATCGACCTGTGCTAGTTCCTGGAATGCTGTTGTATCGTGACAGAAAGAAAGCATTGGATAGCCCTTGACAGCTCTGTGAAGGCTGTGTGCACTGTCTTTCGAGGCTTGCTTCTGCTCCACTACCTCCCTCTTTTCCATGGACGACGACATGCCTGCGGAAATGCAGCTCGATGAAGAATCCACTATGGGACGGTAAATACCATTCCACGCCATGGAATTGGGCTTTCGGCTCATTACTCGGGCGCTAGATACTCAGGGGGCTTTTTCCCAAGATCCAAACAATTCACTATAGCCGGGGGCGTGTTCACGAGCAAAGTCACGAATAACTTTCACCAAGGCCCGAGCATTCCTTCTGGTAAGTGTTTTGAACTTTGCGCCTCACGATGCCCACTTACAAAACGGTGACGACAGATTTTCGAATGATCCCGCTGGGAGACATCGACCTGCAACGAGAAATACGACTGGAACTTGGTGTCGTTGATCGGCGGCATGAACGAACATGTGTTCGACGCGTGTACGCCGCCAAAATCGAAGGCACCTCAGGGACGACCGCGGGTATTATTAATGGGCGGGTTAGGGGGGATATCTTGTAGGGTGACAACTCCCCTAAGAGGCCCAGTCCGTCGACGGACGCTTAAATAATTTCCCCTTTGGGCCTAATAGAATCTTCTATCTAATTTTGGTGACTGCGCTTGCCAGCGCGTCGCGCGTTGCTCGCCCTCTCAGCCCTCTCAGCTCGCCTAGGGACTTTTCGACGTGATACATCGAAAACCTCCAGCTCCCGGTTGTTCCTCTGCATTCCTTGCTCGCTCTCTGGCCGCGTTGGAAACGTCTGTCAATCCATGCCATCCTCTAAAAACGGCGGCAAAAGCCGCTCTGTGCGCAACCACGAGCGCGCGTCTGTATCTGGCACTGGTGCCCACTTCACCAGTCCTCTGAAAGCCCGGGATCGCGGAAACCACAGCATCGTGCGCGGATTTGGGCGTACCGGGCGGATAAATCAGCTCCGTGAGCGGATTCAGGCAGCTAAACAGGGTGCTTCGCGTCGTACACAGGGCTCTTCACATCAGACCGATGCTCCTCCTCCTGACGACCCAACTGACAACCACGCGGACGACGTAGAAATGAATGAATGGGTCGACGATGGACCTACCGCACCTCTCCCTTTCCTTCCACCAGTTCTTGTTCCTGTTCCCACTCCCAACACCCAGAGCACAGCCAAGCGATTATGTGCTGCCTGGGACCTTCTCCTTCCTCAATTGGAGTTGCCATATTCCCTTTACCAGCAGACCAGCCACGGTCAACAGCCCCCCATAATTCCTTCTAAAGTTCGCTACCCGTGCACCAAGACGGACCCCTGTGGTAGCTCTTCTGTGTTTAAAGTCCAATGTCTATATATCTCATGCGAGTCCGACTACTGTTCAATTTTCTGAAGCTAAACTCCATCTAGATTTCGAGCAGATTGAAGTTGAAACATGTAACTGTATGTCTGTCAGTGCACTGCTCGTTCAAAATGGGATATTTCCTATGTCCCCTACTCGGCCCAGGACCGGTGTCTCGATTGACCTGCTGGAGATCTACCGAGCATTGTTTGAGCGCTCGTGTGATGCTATCACTGCCCTCTCGGCAGCACTGCACACCATATACGATCGGCGTGGTTTTTATGTCATGTCTTCAAAGGTATTTGACAGTGGTTGAGATCATACAGTTGGCTGAATGCTCATTTTTGGTAGAACCCGGGACAACTTGCAAAAGACCCGTTCCGTACAGGCCTCCAACAAGCAGTTCAATGGTACAGCAACCTCCAAAGTCGACTCCAGGTGAAGGTGGATGCTGCGCTCCAGGCTGCAGAAATTTCGCTTTTCCCTCCCACCCGTGCTTCCATCGACGGCGACGAACAGCTGTCTTCCGAATCCACGTTTGGAGAATCGACGGACATGTCCGGCCACCCAGCCTCTGCGTTTGAAGGACGGACGGACATGTCCATCCAGGCGTCACCTGACTCGACCGACATGTCCAACTCATCAGACACCGTGGTCAAGGGATCGACGGACACATCTGTCAACTCACCAAATACACCCGTTAGCTCGCCAGATGTACCTACATTGACACCTGGCCGGGCCAACCGTATTCTGCGTGAACGCTGTCCGGCATGTTTTAGCCTGGAGTCATGGGGACGATCTCTGAAGGAGTGAGTTCATAACTTTTTTTTTCGATACAGTTTCGTTTTCTGACCACTTCTGAAGCGGCGGTGATGTCCACCTTGCAGCTGATGGCTGTTTCAGCTATCGCCATTCTCGCAGGGCTGGTGATGGACCCATATCGTATGATCCATGCCACTTTCTGTCCAAGGAAAAGGTAGACGGGATACGCAGTCGGATAGCTAATGCGAGGAAGAAGCAGCCCGCCAAATGCAAACCTCCAATACCTGTGGAAATTATTGATGCTTGTAGAGCCTCTTGGGATGCTGCCAACGAGAAACAAAAGAAGGTGGATCCGAAATTCCACGATGCGACCGGTCTCTTTGTCGTAACTTGCCGCCACTCGCAAGTTCTTTTCCTTTGTAATATTGATACTCCAGGCGAGGGGCAGCAGTACATCGTCGCACTGCTGGAAGAAGTCAACCGGCTACTTCCGCCGCAAGCTACAATTCTTCAGACTTATGATGTAGGCTGTGTCACTGATCATAGTTTCAACCTTGTATGTCTTCTCTCCGGTGTAATGCAATCAATTACTGACATTTTAAGCACCCCATTCTAAGTGATGGCTTCCGTGAACGTGTCGCTTTTGCTCTCAATGCAATGCACTCGTTCAAGCACCAATGGATTTGCCAGATATTCTATGGCCCTCGATTTCGTCCCGGGATGGGCTTAACTGATGGTGAAGGTGTTGAGCGACTGTGGTCGAGAATCCGAAAGTTGATTCCAATTACTCGTCACCAATGGGTAAGTATCCCACCCCGATGATGTATCCCCTTCTAATTTGTATACAGAACTCCCGGCGTATCTGGATGATTGATCACTACATCGTATTTGTCAATGAAGATGGTCGTGACAACCTTGCGGAATGGATTCTTCGACAGAGAGACACAAACCTCCTCAATAAATACAACACAGCCTCTAGGGCTCTCCGGAACTGCTCGGTACCTGTTCACGAGCTTCGACGTGAGTGGGAAGACCAAAAAGCGGCGCAAACATCAATTCGTGCATGTAAGTCAATCGGCGGACATGTCCATCGAGCCATCGGCGGACATGTCCGTCAAGTGACGGACGTCCAACACTCTGCTGCGTACTGATACTATACTCTACAGTTGCTCCAGTACGCCTGAAACGCGAGCTGGATAAGGTTCTTGCGCTTCAAAAACACATTGAGGAGGTCGAACGGTCCATCGAGGATGCCAAGAAGTCCTTCGCTACTTCCGATGCAGGAGCAGACTCCCTTGCTCTTCTTCGTGGTCTCCAGAGGACACATGAGACTCTGAGTAATCAGGCTGAGGAATTGTATTCTTCCCTCAATGTTCGTGACATGTTTCCTCAGTTGCAGGGCCTTCCGTTGGAATTTGTCCGGACTTTACTTGTCATGCGTGAGCTCAAAATTAGCATTCGTGCGCGTGCTGTGGGGTCCTTTCAAGAGTGGGATAGGCTTCGGAGTGCTGTCAAAGGGAAAGGAGTCTCGATTGGTACATATTTGACCCACTCTATCCGCATGTTCATACACTCACTTACAGTCCAGGAACCAAACTCCACCAAGCTACACGGAAGGCCATTTCGAAACGCCACCCCGCTATCATGCGATCCATTGCGAAATTTAACGAATACTGCGTGAAACTTGAGGAACTTCGGCCAGAAGGGTGCAATATTCCAATCCCCTCACCGCTTTCCACTCAGCTCAATGGTCACCGGGACGATCCGACACTTTACGAAGACGTGTGGATCACCCCCACTACTGGAAATATCCCCCGCTGGTTGGACGATTCGGATGTTCGGGATGGCATCCGTAATCTTCATGTGGTTGATCGTTGCCGAGAGGAGGAAGCCCGAATTCAGCTAGAATGCACGAGCATGGTCAACTGGTTAACTCGGGAACTAGAAATTGTGGCTGCTGCGATCGAGTCATCAACAGGTACTACATTCACTGCCAATTTAACTTCGCACTGACTTTTTGCTTAGATCTTGTGTTGGAATTACCACTCCAGCGGCGTCAGCGTCACATTCAGTATCTCAGCATAGCTTGGTTACCTATTGTTGGGCACAAAATCCCACTACGCATTCCTCCCCGCACCAACAATGTTGTGGCGGATGTTACCGACGGTCATACACAGCCACCGACAGACACATCCGCCGCACCAACAGACATGTCCATCACACTGACAGACACATCTGCCGCCGCTCCAGTCCCCACTCTCATGGGTCAAACCATAACATTGGACACAAGTGACGAGTTATTTGAGATGACATCTGACACTATGGAGGACCTCAATTCTGGAAGTGCATCCGACTGGGAGGAAACCTTCTCAACATTAGACATACTTGCGAACGAGGATGATGATGAGGATGAAGAATCCTCAACTCTTGATACAGATTTTCAAAATCTCAAGATCAAATGGGAACTTCCAGTACAGTTACACCGTTTCTTTTCAGATTCCCTAAATTAACTTTTTTGTTTGAAGCCAAATCTCCATACTGACATTTCTTTCATCCGTGGCCTGGAAACCCGCACCAGTTCCCTCCTCACCATCTCAGATCCGTTCACCCGCACTGTAGTCACACATAGTGGCCGGCCAAACCTCCAAATTGAAGTTGCGGATCAGGAGCGTGTCTCTTCACCGACTGGCCGACTCAACGGATTTGGACTTAATGCACTTGCTGCATCGTTCCTGGGAATTTTTACAGGTCTCCATGCTCCAGAGGCTGAACTTGCCAACCGGTGCGCAGTTTTCAGCACCTACGACTTGCCTCGCATACGCTACAAGGCCAGCGACGAGGAATTGTGGCAAAACACTCAGTACTTGGAGTTTTGGAACAAATCCATATGGCTAGTGCCCATACATCGGTCCACGCAGGAACATTGGGTGCTTGCTGCTGTGAACATTGCTCAGCAAGAACTTTTCTTCTTTGATAGCCTCGGTCAGAGATCAGGGTGGCGGCAAGATCTTCAGGTATGTCACCATCTGCTGGGCTGAATTTGAACTAAGCTACAAATAGGATGTGATGCTTTTGATAACCCGCTTGACTGTCCTTTCGAACCGTCATAAACATCCACTGTATGTATCTACGGAGGAGGAGCCATGGGTTGCTCGTCCCCTCTTCAGGGTTGTACGGTGGTTTCTATTCCTCCAAGTTGCACTTCTTATTTCAATTACCAGGGCACCCCATTGCAATCAAATGGCCATGACTGTGGCCTGTGGGTTTTGTGCACCATGGCCGCCATTCTCAGAGGATACCATGTCAGTGGTATCACAGAACGCGAGATGGGCTCAGTACGGCATGCATTTACTAACCACATACTCACTTTATCTATCACTTGATTTTTTTTTTTGCTATAATTTTGATTTACGAAGTCAATGTCCGTCGCCCGTCGGACATGTCTGCCTATGCGAGGGACGTGTCCGTCACGACCCAAATCTAGTCAAAAAACAAAATTTCGTCAGATTGAGTTCATTACATTGCTATTCAAGAAATAGTAGATAGTACAGACGGTAAATGGTGCGTGCCTGCCATTGAAGGTAACTGTGATGCATCACATAGTGCCGCGATGCATGGTACGAATCATACATGTCGTCTTTCACTTCCTCCCAGTCCCGCAACAAGTGCTGCACCTCTTCACGCCAAGCTGTCAATGATGCAGCCCAACCATTGATATCTAACTCCGTCCGACGATGATGCTCAGCCTCTTGCTGCCGGCGCATTCGATCCCCGTCGAGGGCGAACTTGAGATTGTCGGTGAAGCGGCGGTAAGCGCTGGAGTACGGGTCACCCGTATCGTCATCCTGCTCAAAGGGTGGTTTTTCCAGCCATTTTTTGTCACTGCGGTCGAGGTACGATGCATCAGCGAGGGCGTCCTCGTAATGTCCTCCGATTCAGGGAGTGGTTGATGATAGAGGTCGTGGATTTGTCGTGGGAGAGCGGGGAGATCAGGAATACAGCGTAACGGCTGTGGATATTCGTGCCGGCTAGTGTGCGATAGATAGTGAGCCCGGTTTGATAAAGCACGGACTACTTTAGCACTGTGGCTTGATCAGCCTATAGTTCACTCTAGAACTCTGAGGACAGCTGCTGGGGACATACTTTGGGGCCTGTGAGTATCTTTTGTTTGATTCGCGGTGTGCGGCAGCCTTCTCAGCCTTGGTGAAGTGTTTAGGTCGTCGACCCATGAAAGCGGTGGTGGTTAAGGTCGAAGTCCCAATTAGAAGTACTCGACCTTTCGGTCGGTTTCGTGGTCTGAATTTCATGCGACGAATTAAAATCTGAAATAAATCAGGATCGAGAGGGAAGGTGTCAAGAACTAGTTCACACATCAAATAATATGAGCAAGGCCCAGAGGTGAGACCTGCAGAAAAATAATGGATTCAGCAGATCGTTATAAGGCTGCTGATTGGCTGCACACCTGAGGTAAATACTTACGTCGCAGAAGATGTCGCAGGACGTGTCCAACGACGTCCGCGGGGTAGGTCCGTCAATGCGAGAGGTGTCCGTCGAATACGAGAGGTGTCCGTCGAATAGGAGCAGCGAGCGTTGTGAAGAGCAAGATATCGTGTTCGATGTTGTATGACAACGTCGAGCGCAACGAGCAGTTGGGGGTGGCGAGAGCAAAGTGTCCCGGCATCAGCCGATGATGATGTGATGCTATGACACATTCTTTTTCGTCCTTCTTGCTTTTCGTGTCCTTCTCTCGCAATTCTCTCTTTTCACTCCCCTCAAACTACGTGCTCGAAGACGCGGCCTACGCGCTCGAGATCTCAACTCTTCAATCTCTCACTTCTGCCGGGCTCTTGCTTGCTCTGTCGGACACGTCCATCCACCCACCCAAACCAGTGGTTACCTCCGGGACTGCGATTGTTGTCCAGCACGCTCAGCATCGTGATACGAGTTGAACGTTCCCAGGTGTTTCTTCTGGTTGCTTTCTGGCGTGGTCGTGTCTCTTTTCGTCGGACACATCTGTCTACACGCATCAATCCTCACCGACCCCCAAAAGTTGGGTAGTTCACGTTCGACGCGACTTTTCGTCACTCCATTGGTGGGTGACCGTGCCTCTTACACTCCTGTTTATATTAACATTGTCCAGCTGTTTCAACGCCTCCTCATCGCGCTCGATCCGTCCTGGCGCTCGGTCCGTCCACGCGCTCGATCCGTCCACGCGCTCGATCCGTGCCAAACACGCGCTATATCTTTTTTGACACGCCGTATTGCTCACAAGGTACAATCTTCGGCTCAAACTATGAACTTTCTTTCACGTCGTTACCTTTTCTAGCTGTTTTTTTTTTGAATTTCGGCAGCACCAATATTCATTCCTCTTGTATTCCTTTTCCAAGTCTATGTAAGTTGTAGACTGTAATGCATTCTACTGTATATCTCACAATCCTGCCTCCAGCTTGTTCACGCGATGGTATCCGCTCCTCCCGGTCCCTCGCAAGACCCTTCCACATTGTTTTCTCCCAATTCTCCGCCCGAACCGCGTCGGACACTGCCCGATTCCCCGGTTTCTCCGTCCCCCACTCGTGAGTCGGGGAAACGCCGACGCAGCGACTCTTTCAGTTCCACGTCCTCGCTCACGGACATCCCACACACCCCCGAACCTGACGTCGCTCGCATCAGACAATCGTTCAGTCCCACGTCCTCGCTCCAGGAGATCCCAAACACCCCTGAACCTGACGTCGCTCACATCAGACCATTGTTCGATGACAGTCCGGTGTTCGCGAATGATTTTTCTGAGCTGAGTCCATCCACTTTCGCACAAATCGTGGATCTGTGTACACCCGATCACCCACTGCCGCCCCGACCGAGTTTGCCAACGTGGACGGTGATGCGACCCAGCCAACTCAACCTCTATACACCACCCGTGGGGACTACGGACACGTCCGTTGTTCATACACCTCCACCCGTCCAGACGACAGATGTGTCCGTCGGGCACAAGACGAGTACATCTCCGAGCGCGGACTCGCCCACCCACCCTGACAGCGATACAGAACTCGAGGTCGACGAGCTCGAGTCGTCTCCTGTCAAAGGCCCCGTCGAACGCACTCCCCCTTTCGTGTCCACCTCCGCCAACTCTGTGCCCCCTACACCAGTGCACTCCACTGCAGTGCCGACGCACCCTCGAGTGAAAGTCTACAACACAATGACCCTCTCGCAGGTCATCGGCTACAGCTCGGACGACAATGATGACGATGGAGCGAGCAGCAAAGGACTGCCCTCGCGACCCGGCACGAGTATACGCGGCACTCCCTGGCCCGAGATCGTCTTCGAGAAGCACCATATCCCCGGCAACACCGAGGACGAGGAGGAGCAGGTCGGCGGGGGGCGCGAGGCGACACCTCCTGCAACATTAACGGCTACGCGCCTCCGGGGGCACATTAGTCTGACTCCGCGTGCCGGGCCCGAGATGGAGCAAGCGTTGCAACAGCGCAGCCTTGCGCTTTCCCATGCACTCGCCCCACTGCATTCCAACCCTCCTCCCATTCCCCAAGCAACGTCCGCGCTGCCATCACGCCGCCCAACGACGCCTCCCAGCTACCTCTCCCAGGCAGATACATCGCCTCCTCGCGATCTGGACCCCGTTGCGGCGGACACATTCGTTGCGGCGGACACATTCGACGGTGAAGACTATGATGCCGATGACGACGACGCTGATGCCCCACGTCCAAAAGGGAAAGGTGGACGTCCCAACCAGGCGGCGCTGGCCTCGATCAAGCGCTGTCATACCGCCATGGACGCGCTTGTCAAAGCCTGTGCCGACGAAACGGGTGTGAGCATAGAGAAGATACTGCTCTCATACCACGATGCGCCAGCTTATTCCCGGAGCACAAACATGTGGAATCAATACCAGAAGTACGCGAACGATCTAGAGAACAGGCCAGAAGAATGGGCCCGAATCGACTCCAACTTTGTGGATGACCCCGACAAAATTGCTCCCACACTCGACGCAGAGCAGCTCAGGATCGGGTACAACGCTTTTAAACAGGCATATCCAGATTCAGCTGCGGAGCTGCTTAAAGACTGGGATGATCTGCAACGTCTCAGCGGCGCAGTGTCCTTGGGCTCGCGACAGCGCCACTTCGCGCGAACTTCCAAGAATTTGACTTCAATGGTATGTTCTTTCTCTCTCATCCTTCCTTCGTATATTCACGGTACGTCGCAGCTGCGCACGCTCTCCTCGAAGTCCAATTTTCAAAGCATTTTGATCATGGTCGGCTCGCTTGTCAGCGAAGATGCCAAGCTGGGCATGTATTATAGTACGGGAGGTTTAGAAGAGGTGTGTACAGAATAGCCCGACATTGCTTTCCGTTCTGAACCAGATGGCAGATTTTGACGCAGATCAGACCCACAATGGGGCCACATGAGATCTTGGGTCTGGCCAAGTCGAAGGCCTAGTACGTTCTCCTTCCTTGTATATCCTTTTGGTACTGAATTCAATGCAGCGAGCAAGAAATTGCGTTCTCCATCCTTGGTGGCGAGGATTGGGACACCCCCCTCGCAGCGACGGACGTGTCCGCCGCGTCACGTGCTCGTACTGCGGAAGCATCCGTCGTCCACGCTCGAAAGGCGGAGCTCGCGGCGCTCACCTCCAAGGAACGCGAGAAGATTCTCCGCCAACAACGCCAGACCGGAAACAAGTTCGATGTGCAGGCGCTGCAATCCAAGCTGTCTGCGGCCAGCATAGCCGATGTGGGCCTTGACGTATTTCATGTGGGGTCGTCTGCGCAGTTCGCGTGGAAGACAGTGATCAAGGTTCTGACCAAGCACAATATTCGCATCTTCGGGTTTCCCTTGGCGGTAAGGCTCCCGCACGACATGCCTCCGAACAAGTCCACCTCAAGTTGGACACAAGTTGAACGGGAGGCCATGGCGGCTGCCCTTCAGGCTCGGGAGCAGCCTGGAGAGGGAATTCGCTTTGAGAAGCATATGTACAATACAACCGGTGCGTCTCAGTTCAAATTGTTTTTGATCGTGTATTGTTGCTGTTCGCTCCCTTACTGAGATGTATCTTAGGTGTGCCCGTTATCTATACACACGACTACCTACAAAAACCACCTGTGGGTCCCGCCTCCCGTGTCCGCAACTTCTGGCGAACAAGTTGCGGCAACCATATGAAGTGTGTAGACGGGGAATCAGTGGTATGGTTTACGCGTTACGACCTGGACGGCCCAGATCCTGTGCTTGGGAAAGCCTACACCGAGGCGCAGCAGGGGGAGGCAGCAGAACCGGGGAAGAGGAAACGGGGTGGGGATGAGGAGAGTGAGGCAGAGGGTGATGCGCCACCGCGCAAGACGCAGGAGAAGGGGAAGGGGAAGGGAAAGGCCAAGACGAAGAAGAGGGTCAGGGACGATCGCGAGGACGATGAAGTGCCGCGCCCGGCGAAGAAGTCGAAGACGGTTGCAACATCCATGCCAACCGCTACCTCTGCCCAGCCTATACAGGAAGGTGGCGGCCGTCCTCGTCGATCCGCTTCAAAAAGTGTCCGCTTTGCATCCCCACTCCCTCGTGGCCTCAACTCCATTCAAGACAGTGATAGCGACTCATCTGTCGTTCCGTCCCCATCATCTTCCTCTTCCCCATCCCCATCGCCCGAGCCAAAGACCAAATCGTCCAGGCCCAAGCCTAGGCGCATGTCCAACCCAGCAGCAACTGACGCAGAGGTCGCGGACGTCTCCGCCGTCTCACCCGATGATGCGGCGGACGTGTCCGTCGGAACACGTGGTCGAGCGATTGCCGCCATTCCACCACCTAGCCCCCGCCGCACGCGCTCAACGACCACCACAGAGGCCGCCTCCGCTTCCGTTGAGCAGCAGCACTTCATTGATGCTGCGAGACGCGCCCCTCCTCCTCCCACGGCGCGGGTGGCCACCCTTTACAACCCGCGGAACATGCAGGAGATGGGCGCAGTTTACGGCGGAACAGACCCAACACAGCCAGAGGCCTTCACAGGCCGTTGGGATGTAAACGGCCTACCCCTCGGTATTACACCACTCGCACACCAACCAGACGGCGGTGCTATCGGCCGTACTCGCAGCCGTAGCGGTGGGGCAACTCTTGGGCCGCCGCCTGAGGCTGCTTCCAGTTCACGGAAGTCCGAACCCGAGAAGAAGAAAAAGGGTAAAAAATCCACTCAATCTATTTCTTCAGCTCTGCCCGATGCGTCCACTTCCACTCTGCCCACTATACCCACTCCCGAGCCAGGATCTATCCTCGGCATGCTGTCCGACCTGGTGGCCACAATGGGTGCTGATGCATTTATGGCAGCAATCAATCAGGGCAAGCTTCCCGATTCATCTACTCCCGAGCTAGGATCTATCCTCAGCCTGCTGGCCGAGCTGGTGGCCACGATGGGTCCTGATGAATTTATGGCAAAGATCAATCAGGGGAAGCCATCCAAGCGCTGAACACTATACATAGATTTCTTGGACTACATTCGTCGCTCGCTTGCGTTGGTATATCTCCATTATTTCTTGTGTATCATGTAAATATCTTTCGTGTATTACAATATCTTCTTGATAGCTACTGTAGATATACACATCTTGTCTTGTAGATGCATCCATCTCCTTTTCTTGTGTACAAAAAATGTATATTTCGTGATTTCAATGCGATTTCGATGCCCCGAGTGAGCGCCGGACACGTCCGCCAGTGGGTTGCAAAGGATAGAAGATGTCCAAATACTGTCTAAATGAAGGTTGAGTGCAAGCCGCGAGTGGCAAGATACAGGACTTACAGAAGAAAAGCTAAGTGAATTGCTGTTGGTGAGTTTTAAAGGGCCAAGAAGGCGATGGACACATCCGTCGTCACGTTCCACTGGCACAGCGTGAAAATCAGCCAACACCACCCAAATACAGGCATTAAACACAAGGTGAGAGTCATAAGATGCGGTACTCACAAAATTAAGTGAACCGAGTGAAGCTCTCGAAGCCACAAGTAAGAGGCGGACATGTCTGCCGATGTGTTCTGACCTGCAGAATTGAGCTGATACAGCCTGGATAACGGTTAAATGTACACTATAAGGAGCAGAATACAGTGCTCACTGAATAAGAACTAAACAGCTGAAGGTGGGCGAGGTCGGACGTGTCCGGTCGGGAAGGCGGGCGCGGGCGCCATGCACATATTCCCAAAGGGGAAATTACTTGAGCGTCCGTCGACGGAGTGGTCCTCGTAGGGGGGATATCGCCCTACAAGATAACCCCCCTAAACCGCCCATTAGTAATACCCGCGGTCATCCCTGAGGTGATCGAAGGAAGGACATCGGACATGACGGTGACTGTGTATCAGGGTAATACCGCGGAAGAAGTGCGCACAATCATCTCTGTCGGATTCACATCCCATTTGCTGTGATAGGAATGTCGACAATGGGTCTCAAAACTCTCCCCGCTTCGGTACAAACACGAACATGCCCTCACTGCTTCACGCTTATTGAATTTGTCTGGCATCCAGGCATCCCAATATCATCCAACTCTATGGCGTGGCGAGTTCGTCAGGTATATATGCCGCGGTATACCATGGAGGTATGTATTTGGAGTTCACGTCAAAACTTTCTGATGTGTTCGAATTAGACCTGATACCTTTTGAACATTTCCTCGACCACTATCGTCATTCACATTTTTTAACATTGGACGTCTTGGCCTATCTTGCATGTGTTTCTGTAGCTTTTGAATTGACATCTACTGACTTCTGTACAGGTCGAAGAGCTCTGCGTGAGTATGTGTGCTTGCGGTGACCTTCGTTAATACTTAATACTGTTCTAGGAAGCCCTGCGGTATTTTTCGTCTTTATATCCAGGCAAGGTTCGTCCACCGAATGTTTCGATTTAGATTATTTCCTTGATGAATCGACGCAGGGATTTGCCAAATGCGGATACTGGATACGTCCATTAACTGGAAGAATCTGCGCCGACCTCTTCGCTCAGGAAAATTCATTCGATATCCGCCGTATGGACGGGAAAAGCACAATATCGAGACCCCAGGGAATAAAGTCTTTCAATGCACCAAACCGAGAGGCAACACTCATTTCTTCCATCACCCTTGACCAATACCATAGGTTCTGTCATGAGTGGCTAGGGAAATACCGACCTCTGTTGATTCCCACACCTACAACAGCGAGACTGGGGGCACTCATACACTTGTTTTGTAGCTCTCAACAGGGAGCTCCGTTCGAGATTGCATCTTTACTTGCTCCGCTGGACCCTGTTTTTCTTTTCTCGCCTTGGATTGACGAGACCTTGAACATTTCGAGACACGTCCCAAACCCACTTGCAAGGTGTGGGAGAGGAGGCCCAATCGTGGAAGGTGCTCATGATGATCGAGCACTTGTGATGATTCAGAATGAATGGTGGACGCGGTATTTCATTCCCCTCTCAACCAGCACAGCTCCTAAACGTATTCAAGGTGGAATACTCGTGTCGGGCTATGGTTAAATCCATCCATGTCCGCTTGGCCAGAAGACTACCATATTTATCCATGGCTGAGTCAAGGGAATCACATCATCAGCCAGCTCCGAAACCCATCCAAACACGAAGATTATGGTACGCCTTGAATTAATCACTGGGTTCGATGACATCACCGACTTCTGAACAGCGATTGTGGAGAAAGTTGTATTTCAGCTCATAATTTCGGAGTCCGCGCAACCCATTCCCGAAGGCTACCTTTTTCTCTGTCCCGCAGAGCATTTTCAGGTAGGGCCAAGCTTATTCCGCTGGCCCAACTGCCCAGCATACTGGTCGCTTGACCCATCGGGAACCAATCGTCTCAGCATGGAGGATGCACGCCTTTTAGGATTCCCTCCTTTCGAGATGTTGACTAAAATTGAAGCGGTATCCTGGGATGAGAGCGTCTACGCAGGAGTTCGGCAATTTCAATTGGCCAAAGGTTTTGATCCCTACAGCCAGGACGCAGCACGCGCTCTCGATCATCCACTCTATCGATTGTGTAAGGACACAGACGAGCTATTTGTACACAGTGAGGCAGTGATTCTCAAGTCTTTTCAATTCGTAGACTGATCCCTGCAAGCAGTCAAGAGCGAGCATACTTGGATGAGCGACGATGGAGAGCTGGTGATCATCGCGGACCTCGACGCTGAAGAACAAGTTGACTGGGACACCTGTGATCGCGGTGAGTGGAACGCATGACTTTGGACCTGTATTCTCATCATACTTTCAGAAGTCTCGGACTGAATCGATGCCAGAGGCCCACGAAAATGCTCTTCCGCTCTCGTGAACTTTTTAATATCAGATATATCTTGTTGAACTGTTGTTTCACATCAACTTGCAACCAGGCTCATTCTAATGCGAAATTGATTTCAGTTCAGCTGAAAACGCGGATTATATTATACTTACTCCAACTTACAGTAACGTCAGACTGAAAGGATGAATTTCGGCCTACCTGAAATGCAATCCACTGTGCAATCCGAAATACCAAAGACTGATCCAGTGTAACATCTGCTCCAAGTTGACCAGCCCGTTCTAATGAACATACACGTCGAATCGATAGGTTTCAGCCAGGAGGGAATATTCATTTCTGACGTTTAGCCTGTCTAATAAGCACGTAATGCTCTTGACTTTGGAAACTGTTTTGTTTTGGTGTCTACCAAGCCGAGCTACTATTCAGTAGTCAAGAGTTGAGGAGAATTTGTTGGGTACAACCTCCTGAAGGTCGTCGAGCCCTCGCGACTGTTCGAGACGGGTTGGAAGCGTATTGGCCGGCCTGTGCGCCGCCTCGGATTCCAAAAGCTTCCTTGCTCCCTGCGCCAATGGTTCCGATAGCGCAACAGCATACCGCACCTTATCCTCATCGCCGCCGCGATTGCACTCGGCAAGAAGGAGCCGCAGAGTAGCTTCATTCTGCGCCTGGAGCGCCGTCTGCAGCGCGTTGTGGATGCCTCCATCGCCCGCGATGAGCACCGCGGCCATTGCGGTCCCCCCTTCCTCCGGGTCCAAGATATCGCTGGGCATTCTCAACCCAACGCCGCCCGTGTCCGCGCCGGCTGCAACCAGCTGGCAGAAAACATCGTACGCAGGTCTGGATGCCGCCGCGTACAATGCCGGGCCATAACAGCCGCCCGGGGCATTGACGTCTGCTCCGCAGGCGATGAGCATCTCGACGGACTCTTTCTGCCCGAAATGGGCTGCGACCTGGAGCGCGGTGCCGGATGGCCCTCGGCACTCGATGTCAACCTCATGGGCGAGAAGCAGCGAAATAATGTTTCGGCGTCCATGAGAAGCGGCAGCGTGTAATGCGCTGTCGAATTCTCCTTCCGTTCCGTGCGCATCGACCCCGTTCCACAGGAGGAAATGTACTACGTCTGTGAGTCCGTCCATAGCGGCCAGTTGAAGCGCATTCCCAGGGCCCTCTGTGTCGAGTATGTGTTGGCAGACTTCCTCGAGACCAAAGAGTGCAGAAATGAGGAGCGGCGAGCCTGAGGTGGGGCCTTTGCGATATCTGTGTTTCCAGTTCCACAATTCCCACCAGCCGGTCTGCGTCGTGCCGAGGAACGAAATAATCGATGGCGTTATCTCAAATTCCGGTTCCCCGCGAGCGTGTACGAGGCAGTACTCCACGGCGTAGTCTAAGAAGGAGTGTTTGTGGAAGAGCGTCAACGGATCGTCCGTTTTCTGAAGGAATATGTTGAAGGACAAATACTCGATGCAGGTCGTTGTGATCTGGGTCGATGCGTGGGGGAATGCCGTGGCCTGTATGCGCTCGAGATAGTTTTGGGCCGTGAAGTGGACGAGGCGGAGCCTATTGTCTCGGACATCGACCAACACAAGGCCAGCACAGACAGATAGAATGGTCTCCATGTCGAGGAGGTTGTTAGGGTCGAGTTCGGTTGTCCCTGGTTCTACGGCCAATGCAGTCCTGAGCTCGGACGGCCGTAGGATTCGTTGAGCATTGGAAATCCAGGAGAGTGTGCGCAGGGCAAGATTCCTGTCATCATCGCTCTGCCGATGGATGCGCTCCATGACTTCGTCGTATGTGCTTTCCAGATCATTGGGCAAATTCTTCAGCGCATCCTGAACAGCTTTGACTGTGTGCTTGCCCGCGAGGGACTCGATGTGCAGTTTCGCCATTAAGAACCTGGTCCTGCATGTTAGATGAATTCTGACGACTGAAGAGATAGGACCAACATTCCGTCGCTTCGCCGAACTATTTTTTCCTCAATTTGCTCGAGTAACTCGGGACAGTTTTGGATGTGCTTGGAAAGCCGAGGGGATTTGAGGATCTGGGCATCGATATGACACCGAATGTCTTCTTCCATGGCGCGGACCTCCAGGACTTCTAACTGTGCCGTGTAAATGCTGCTGAGACTGATGTGTGGTCGCGAGGTCAACAGCAAGTTGACGTTGGATCCTAATCGTGATAGATACCAAATTAAAATGCCACGCTCACGCTCCGGATATTCATCTAGGGCGTCAACGAGGATGAATACCTTCAAGTACCGTGAGATTATAGAACATAGGACGGTGTGATCCTCGTTCAATAATGGCTTCGTGCAGGGCTCTCGATGTTTTTGGTATAATTTGTCGACAGGGCCAATGGACCGCCCAACCACAAGTTGGCGCCAGAGACTTGTCAGGAGAGTGGAAGGCGCGTGGGCATCGGTTTCCTTGTGGTTCAAGTAAATCGCCGCGATACCACAGACGGTATCGAGGTGCTCTTGTTCCGCTCGGAGATGGTTCACAGCAATTGAACTGTGCAGGCGCTCAGCTGAGTTCGGCAATATATGATACACGGGATAGAATGGACGCACACGAGTACAGTTTTTCCGGCCCCGGCTGTTGTTGTGAACTGTGTTTAGTTCTTCCGTGCGAGATTTCAAGACACGACACACGTACGCATTCCACGACACCACAACGTTTTCCCGACGCCGGATTTCCACTCCTTGAACGAGGTGGTTTCGAGGAACCATCGCCCGGTTCCCGGTTGACGAATTCGAAATATGTCCGCCTGGCGCAGGAAGAAGTTGAGTGGGGAATACCACTCTATGACCACGTCGCGCTCCGCAGCTGCGGGCATGGGATCGATCAGAACAGAAGAAGCTGCGCTTGGAGCCGCGTACCGCTGTGGTATTGTTCCTGATGCTGTGCCATATCTCTAACAGATTGGAGGATGTCTCGAGTGGATGCATGAGTACCTTTCTTGCAGCGAGTTAGGAGTAAAATAATACTTACGGTCATGATCAATCCGTCGCTCCTCAGTTGCATCTTTAATCGTGGCCAGCGTATCTATGCTGCAGAGTTAAAAAAGAGCCTTGGAAGACGAGCCTCTAAAGAATTTACGGTCGTGGTACTCCCGCGCGGTATCTGGATCCATTCCTCGCAGTCAGTACGACGATGTGGTTCCGGGTATAATGTGCGTGCCTCGAGCAAAATCCCTGACGGAAGATTAGCAAGGAATCCATCGCGAATATTATCGAACCGACTTGCCAGATATCGAGCTCCAACCAGACGGTGAGCAGCCCCTTGAATCGTTCCACTACATCCAATCCTTCCTGGACGTCTTCCTTTCTCCACAAAGACCAGGTCAAGCGACTGGTGAGGTTCCACCTACTCGCGCCGTGGTGCAATTTCTTTGCTAGCCGTTCCATCATCCTTCGCAATTGGACGAGGGGTTCCTCAAACTTTTTCATACCACTAGTCAGCTCTCCCGTCTGACTGCGCTGGATTCGACCGTCCAGTTCCTTGAGCAGCGGCTCAAGGCTTTGAATTTCTGCCAGCAGAAATTTCTGTTGCTTTGGAGCGTTGCGGAAGGTGTGTACGTAGTCGCGAGTTCGTTTTAGCGTGTCGACGAGCTGGAGTATGCTGGCAACGAGACCGACCAAGTCAGCCATGGATGGAATGGGACGAGATGCGGAACGAATGCTGTGTTAATTACTGTCAGCATGCCAGTCTCCGATGTTCTCATGATAGGCGCTTGCGCAGTGCCTTCCGAACTGCAGTGTGTTGATAATCTCGACCGAGCGCCGAGAGAGCTGCGTGCTGCTGACAGGTTCATTGATAGGACAAGACCTAGTTCGTTCACCCTCTGAGGCCGTTGGAGGAACAACCTTTACGGTAACTTTCTTGTACAGATCGATACCAGCTGGAGTGCACATCAAATCGCCAGCGAGCGTTCATGCGCGTTCCGATAAACGGGTCGATTTAAACCACTGAGATATTTCTCCGGCATAGGAAGAAGGCGAGGAGCGACGAGAAAGGTGGAACTGGTTAGAAGAGTCGGACGTGGCATCAGATGTGGCGGTGTTGTGGCGGTGTGACCTTTAGCTCTCGTCGACCTCTTTAGGACTCTGTACTCGACTCATACGGTTCATATTCACTGAATCCACGCATCGCTGGACGACATTCCTCGGTCCCTGTCCTTTCAATCCCGGATTCTCTGCCGCCGCTCTCTCAATTTTTTTTCAAATTGTACGCTTCCCTCGACGAACGACGGGAGACGACCTTCCGTCGACACTGAAGTGAAGGATCATATGTGGTGAATAGCTTTCATTTACATTTCGTCGTGTTCTCTTTGCGAACGTGATATATCTACCCGTTGGGTCTTTTGGCCAAAAGGCGACTCTGTCTCATTCCCTCCTCCGTTTTTAATTTGTGTCGACTTTCTTATTTGCGACCTTGTCTTTCTTCGACTCTTCCTTTTCGCACCCGCTCTCCTTTTTTTTTCGTGTTCTTTGTTTCGGACTGTCTCATTCGGCTTCCACTTGTGCTAATTTCTCTTTTCATCTCAAGACACGCCCTTCTGTCGAACAAGCGATACCACGACCTCAATCGCGCCCGCCCTGACTTGCGTGAGATGCGGGCCTCTTCGTCGTTTTTCCGCACGGCGATCGGCTTCCGCGCCAGCTCATGTTACACGACCGTCGTCGCCATCCCTCTCATGCAGATCGATATCACCATGCGGAGTATACTGGTGTGGAATGTGGCGCGAATAGAAGTACCTTGACGTGAAGCGGGCTGCACGCGAGGTGGACGCTCGAGTACGACAACGCACCTCGAGACCCCGCGGTGCATCCGTAATTCGTGCGTGTCGAGGAGCCATGTACGCGATGCACGCATACCACCACAAGCGATACCACGGCCCGGCCCACACATGGCCATCGCGGCGGGTGCGCGTCGGTCCTGCCTAGCTCGGCGTCTGCGAGTACGCTCGAGGACGGTACGATCTGCACTGTACCCACTCGCAGCAACCTCGTGGTGTGCTTCTGCGCTCGACTTCTTCTAGTTGGAAGGAATTGTATGCGAAGGCGCGCGGGCTCACACCTCATGCGGCGAGCGACGCAACGGCTGCCCTCCCGCCTGCACCCGTAGGCTCGGGCGCGACTTCGAGGAACGCGGGGAGTGGGTGCGCTCCATGTCTCCCAGCGTGGCCGAGGTGGGGGCTAGGTGGCCGTGGAGAGCGCAGATTCCGGCGCACCAAGTCGACTTACCCCAGTGGAAGAAATCGCGTGCTCTACAGACCGGGAGGCGTGCGTCGGCCGTCTCGTCTCCGTCCTGCTGCCACAAGCACCGGCGCGATGGATGGGTCTCGCTCCACTTCCACTAACTACTCTTGTCGTACCAACGCACCTCCCTCTCCTTCTCTCGTCCTTCCATGTGTACCCTGCGCCTTCTGCGCGCGGGCGGCGCATTAGATAGGTCTCACTCCACTTCCACCAACTACTCCGCGCCATTTCTTGTCTTGTCATACGGTATACCAACGCACCGCACCTCCTTCCCCGTCTCTCGTCCGCTTCCCCTCTGCAGCCCGCACCAGTCCGCGCCTTCCTCCTGCCGCTCCGCCCTCCCTCATCGCGGCACCACGTCGGTCAGGATAAAAAGATCATCACGCACGTCGTAGCCACGTTCCTCGCCCCTCGCATCGTACCGATCCCACGTCCGAGCCGCCTTTCGTTCCTCCTGCACATCGCCGCCCAGCGCAATGCGCGACTGGCTACACCTCCCCCGCACTTGCGTCGGCAGCCCGCGAGCGATGCAGGCCCTGTGGACCGGGCAACTCGATGTGCCGCCGAGCGGCGTCGATACGATGTGCTGATGATTCGCGCGTCATCGAGACCGGGATGGATGGATGGATGGAAGCAGGGCGTGAAGACGCGACTGTGGACGATCGCTGCTACATCTGCACCTGTCGCGCGGCAAAACACGACAAGCCAGAAGAGGTCAATCAACCCCTTCGTCGCTCTCTCTCTCTTCTGCACAGCGTCGTCGGTGCAGCGCGCACGAATCCTGCACCACCTTCGCCGCGATCAGGGAGATGGCTTCATAAGACCTCGCTCGCCCCTTCCCCAGAGGCCGCATCCTGCATGTCCGCTCTTCCTGACCGTCTGCGGCTCCCTTACCTGCAGATGTGTAGCTTGGAAACGGAGAGGGCGGGGGACGAGGAAGGATCGGACGGGGGGAGGGAAGGGGACGACGGAGGGGTGTCGCGTGTGTGGGCGAAGGCGAAGTCGTCGTATGGCGCGTCGGTAGGGGTGCTGAAGACGCGTGGCTTAAAAGCGGAGAGGGTGGATGGACGAGGAGTGGGAAGAGGGTGAGGTGTGAAGGGGAGGACGTGGACGAGGAGGAGGGATGGATGTACGAGGAGGGATGGAGGAGGATGGACGAAGAGGCATGGGAAGAGGGTGAGGGTGAGGTGTGAAGGGGATGGGAGACAGGGGGAGACGAGGAGACGACTGGGCTGTCGGGGGGATTGGACTGCACGTGTACAACCGAAGGCGAAGTCGCCTCATGGTGCGTTGGCTGCGTCGACCCGCTCTCCCTTGTCTTCCGACGCGCACTCGACCATTGGCCCGAAGACGCTCGTACCCGTGCAGTCAGCACATCACGATCAGTCGTACAAGCCCGACCGCACCTCGCTCAGCACTTCTCCGCTCTGCTCCAAAGGCCACATCCTCAGCGAGCCTCCGCGCATACGGACCTCTTGCGTTTTCAGCGCTGTGCGTTCGGGTGTACTGACGACGAAGATGCGCAGCGCAGAGGCGGAGAAGCGAGGAAGGATGGGGAGAGGGGAGAGGGCGAGGTGTAGAGGGTTGGGGGACGGGCCGGGGAGAAGAGGAGATGACCGAGGGGTATCGCACGGATAGGCGAAGGCGAAGTCGTGTCACCTCATGGCGTGTCGGCGGCGTCGACAGACAACCAGTGCCCCAGCCGCTCTTCTTGTCTTCCGACGCGCACTCGACCACGCACGCACGCTGCGCATCTTGCAAAGACGCTCGTGCCCGCATCTCGATGAGGTGCAAGACCTCCCTCGCACCTCGCTCGGTATTCGCTCCAGAGTCCACACCATCGGCGAGCGTTGTAGCCCACCTCCGCACGCACACGGACCTCGTTTTCAGCACTGCGCGTCTGGGTATAGCGAGGATGAGGATGGGCGACGCAGAGGCGAAGAGGATAGAGGATGGGAGGGTGAAGTACTCACAGGGGAGAGGAGGGCGGGAACGAGAGAGAGGAGAAGGGAACGAGGGTGTCGCGGGGGACTGAACGCGGATAGGCGCAGTCGACGTCCTCTCGTGGCGCGTCGGCAGCGTTGACCAAGCTTTCCCTTTCTTCCGACGCACACACTCGAGCGCACGCCTTCGCCGCACCCCGCCCGCACCTCTCCGCTCCGCTCCAGAGCCACATCCTCTGCGATCCGAGTCCTGCAGCCCACCCCCCTTCCGCGCACATACGGGCCTCTTCTTATCCGAGTTTTCAGCGCTGCACGTCCGGGGTATACTGAGGACGAGGATGCGTGGCACAGAGGCAGAGAGGATGGAAGGACGAGAGGGAAGGACGAGAGACGGGGGCATGATGACGAGACGAGGGATGGCGGCGGCGCAAGGTTAGTGGGCTCAAGGATAGAGTGGACGCACGAGGAGCGAGACTGGGTCCTGCATTTTTGATCTCAGCCGATACGACCTGCGTGAGCATTTTTCTGTCTTTCTTTCCCTTGTGCGAATACTGAACCCTGTTCTTTCTGTCCAGCCTTTTACGGCGCAGCTCCAACGGTAGCCCAACCCCGTATGTCTCTAACCAGATTTACATGCGTGCTCCTAAACCCTAACCCTAGGCATACGTATTCACCGTACCGCAGCACTGCACTTTCTTCAACGGTTGGGTGTGTGTTGTCCTGAAAGTTATCGTGGCATTCATCGAACAAAAATATGGTGCACGGCTCCAATTTAGTACATTTTGGTGACTTGTCGCCAAGTCAAATAATCATTTCCGCCACGCAGCGTCGACCTGCACCGAGTCACGACCAAGCTGGGCTGCATTTCAAGTGGGGAAATCCATCGTTTCAGTTTGAAGTATGTAAACGCGAACTAGTACGTATCGCATTACGAATGAGCTTCGCTGAAATCCAACACGAAAGTTATCAGAGTGAAAAAAAAGAGTCTTTCATCATTGTGAACAGACGTGGTAGGGTTGCAAGTTGATGAGAAACAGTTCGACTGAATAAGTATGTCCGATATTTCAAGTTCACGAGAGCAGGACAGTATCTTCGTGGGCCTCTGGAATTCAGTCCGCGAGGTCTGCGAGCCTTGTGGTCAAAATATAGAGGCAACATTCGTGCTTTCCACTCACCGCGATCACAGGTGTCCCACTCAACTTGTTCGTCAGCCTCGCAGTCCGCGATGGCCACGAGTTCTTCATCGTCGCTCACCCACTGGCAGGAGTGCTCGCTATCGACTGCTTCCCGTGATCAGTTAACAAATTGACTTGAGAATGGCTGCCCACTGTGCGCAAATGACTCGTCTGTGTCCGTACACAATCGATAGAGTGGATGGTTGAGAGCGCGTGCTGCGTCCTGACTGTAGGGATCAAAACCTTTGGCCCGCTGAAATTGCCGAACTCCTGTGTAGACACTTTCATCCCAGGATGACACTTTGATTCCAGTCATCATCTCGAAAGAAGGGAATCCCAAAAGGCGCGCATCCTCCGTGCTAAGGCGATTGGTTCCAGACGGGTCGAGCGACCAGTATGCTGGGCAGTCGGGCCAGCGGAATATGCTTGGCTCAACTTGAAAATCGTCCGCCGGACAAAGAAAGAGGTAGCCGTCTGGAATGGGTTGCGAGGAGTCGGAAATTACGAGCTGAAATACAACTTGATTCACAATTGCTGTTTAGAAGTTGGTAACGTCGTCAGATCTGCAAGGCAGGGATTAACTCAAGGCGTACCATAATCTTCGTGATTACACGGGTTTCGAAGCTGGCTGATGATGTGATTCCCTTGGCTCAGCCATGGATAAACATCCTGGCGTACGGTCCAAACGGACATGGACGGATTTAAACATAGCCCGGCACGAGTCTCACACCTTGAACACGTTTAGGAGCTATATTGGTTGGAAGGGGGATGGAATACCGGGTCCATTTATTCGTCATATCCTCGCCGTTCACAATTGGGCCTCCTCTCCTGTACTTTGCGCCTGGGTTCGAAATGTTCAAGGTCTCGTCGACCCAAGGCCCGAAGACAGGGTACACCGAAGCAGGTAAAGATGCGATCTTGACTGGAGCTTTCTGTTGCGAGCTACGAGAAAAGTGGATGAGTGTCCCCAATCTCATTGCTGTCGGTGGGGAAATCAAGGTATGCTGGTCTTGTTTGAAGCACTCATGACAGAACATATCGTACTCGTCAAGGGTGATGGAAGAAATGAACGTTGTCTCTCGATTTGGTGCATTGAAAGAGTTCGTTCCATCGGGTCTTGATATTGTGCTTGTCCCGCGCATCCTGCAGCCATCGAATGCAGTCTTGTGAGATGAAGTCTTGTGAGGGATGAGGTCCGCGCAGATTCTTCCAGCGGATGGACGTATCCAATATCCGCATCCGACCAAAAACCCCTCCGTGGATTCATCAAGGAAAGAAAACTAAAATAATAATGTTCGGTGGACCAACCTTGCCAGGACACGTAGACCAAAAATAATCCTGCGCTCCCTAGAACAGCGTTAACGAAGCTCACCGAAAGCCCACATACTTACGCAGAGCTCTTGAGCCTGTAAACGGATCAGTAGACATTGATTAAAAGCTACAGAACCACATACAAAATAGTCCCAGAAGTCCAATGTTAAAAAGTGCGAGTGACGGTAGCGGTCGAGGAAATGTTCCAAAGGTATCAGATCTGATTCGAACGTCAGAAAGTTTCGATGTTTACACTCCGAAGACATACCGCCATGGTAGACCGCAGCATGTATGCCGGATGAACTCGCCACACCATAGAGTTGAATAATATTGGGATGCCTGGATGCCAGCCCAATTCAATCAATGCGAAGCAGTGAGAGCATGTTTGTACCGAAGGGAGGAGAGTTCTGAGACCTCTTTTCGCCATTCCTATCCCATTAAACGAGATGTGATTCGAAAAGACATAATTGCGCACACCTCTTCCGCGGTATTCCCCTGATACACAGTCACAGTCATCTCCGATGTTCTACCTTCGATTTTGGCAGTGTACATGCGCCGAACACATGTTCGTTCACGCCGCCGATCAACGACATAGTCAAGTCCCAGTCGTATTTCTCGTTGCAGGTCGATGTCTCCCAGTGGGATCATTCGAAAGTCTATTCTTCGTCATTAAGTGAGGCAGCGTGAGGCGCAAACCATCTACTTACCAGAAGGAATACTCGGGCCCTAGTGAAAGTTATTCGTGACCTTGCTCGTGAACACGCCGCCGGCTATGGTGAATTGCTTGGATCTCGGGAAAAAGCCGCCTGAGTATCTGGCCCCCGAGCCATAAGTGCAAAGCCCAATTCCATGACGTTGGAATGGTATTACCGTCCAGTGGATTCTTCGGCGAGCTCCACTTCCGCAGGAATGTCGTCGTCCATGGAAAAGAGAGGTAGTGGAGCAGGAGCAAGCGCCGAAAGGCAGCGCACATAGCCTTCGTTGGGCTGTCGAGGGCTATACAATGACTTCTTTCTCTCACAATACAACAGTATTCACCGGGCACTAAGATAGGTTGATAGCACTCCGATTTCTGGCGACTGGGAAGTATACTTGAAGCGATTCAGGTGGAGGTCGAAAAGCACGCGGCGATTCGGACCACTGCTTCCGATCAATAACATTAGCGGCCGATCAGTCCGACTTCGGCGAGAGAGCGAGAGGGTCTGATTTTCAACGTCAAAACCCAGGACTCAGTGCACAATTGACCAAGCACCGGCTCATTCGGAGCACCCTGAAGTGAAGAACCTCGCACGGCAGCATGGATGGGAGGGACTCACTGCCAGGACGAAAATAATCCATACAACCTGTGGCTGGTAATGTTTGTGTTCGTGGATGGATGCAGCTTTCCATATGCCCCGGCCGCCCTCATTGAGCTAGGGTTATCTTGGTCTATATCCACGCATCACCTCGAACGTTCTCAGAGAACGGAAAGAATCATGAGCCGGGCCAAATCCTCGCATCAGTGACCAGCGGCCGGAAATTTTTGTCGTCGATAAATTTAACAAGGGTGGATGCGTAGATGAAATACCCCGAGGAGCTGTCGACGAGAGTATTGACGACCTATGGTGCAGGCCAGGGCCTGGGGACCAGAGTCATAGTATGCCGATGTTCGCGATGGATTCGGAAGAGTAAACACGCGCGACGGAAATCGGTAGGCTCACATTCCGGGCGGTATTCTTCTAGTAAGTACCATAGTTAAATGAACCAGAAGCAGACTCTGTCAATAAGAATGCGGAAACCACAAAGCACGAAGAACAGTGAGAGTCTTTGAAAAACGAAAAGAATGTCGCCACAAGAGTAATTGTTCCAGCCACAAGCCAGCATGCACGACGGAAAGCCAAGACCTAGTTCATTTCCCCCCTCTTCCCCTGAGGCCGTTATCGCGGACGTCCGAGTTACTCGTCCAAAGAAACATTGAATTTGTGCCTAATATTGAGTGCTAAAATCGGCCCGATCATAATTATTGGAACGAACGCTCGCTGGAGATCTCATGACTAGGTCGTGAAGCACTGCAATATTTCGACGGCGCAGAATAGGAAAAACGCGAGAAGCGACGAGGAAGATCACGTGAAAGAGAGACGCGATGCCATCAAATGTGGCGGTGTTGTGGCGGTGTAACCTTTGCTCTCCTCAGCGCTCAACGTTGGAGTCTCTTCAAAGTCTCTTGGAACTCTCTACTTGCTATGAATTTTGTTAAAACTCACCTCGTAACATATTCACTGGCTGCTTTACCCTCGGATGGATGGATTGTTTTGGTGTTTCGCTCTCACGCCGCCTCATATTTTGCCGCGATACTTACTGGCAGTAGTACTACTCATCAACCAATCTTCAACGCATACGGTTCATATTTCCTGAACTCGGGCCTTCGCTGGACAACATTTCCGAGTCCCTGTCGTTTGAATTCTGTCGCCGCCTTTGAAATTTGTTTCAAAATGTCCGCTTTTCTCGACCGACCATGGGACGACCTTCCGCCAACACTGAATTGAAGGATATTATATGGTGAGTAGTTTCTATTTACCTTTCGTCGCATTCTCTCCGTTGCGATCGTAATCTACTGTACACCTGGTATCCACTCGCTGGGTCTTTTGGCCAAGCGCGACTCTCAGACCTTCCTCTCTGGCCGTATTCAGTCCGTGTCGACTTTCGCATTCGCGCCCTTATCTCTCTTCAACTTCGACTGTTCCTTTTCGCGCCCGCTCTCCTTTTGCATTTTCCTTCTTATTTTTTTCGTGTTCTTTGTTTTGGGCTTCCACTTGTGCTAACTTCCCTTTTCTCCTCAAGACGCGCCGTACCGCCGAACAAGACCCTTCCCCGCTACACCACAGAGCCCACATCCTCCATGTCCGCTCTTCCCTACCATCTGCGGCTTGAAGAACGTCGTCGGACAGTCGAGCCTCTCAGGCTAGGCCGAAGCTGCGGCATCCTCCGCACATACAGGCCTCACTACCTATTCGGGTCTTCTGCGCTGCTCGTCCGGGTGTGCGGATGTGTGGCTTAGAAGCGGAGAGGATGGATGGACGAAGGATGGGAAGAGGGTGAGATGTGAAGGCGAGGTCAGGGGACGGGGGGAGAAGAGACGACTGGGCTGTCGCAGGGATAGGCGAAGGCGAAGTCGTCTCATCTCATGGCGCGTCGGCAGCTTCGACCGACAATCAGTGTCGCTCTCTCTTACCTTCCGACGCGCACTTGGCTGCAGTCGGGCGGCCCGACCACGCTTGCACGAATCCTGCACCATCTTGGCCCGAAGAGCCGAAGACGCCCGTGCCCGCATCACCCTCAGGCGCAAGACCTCCGCTGCAGAGTCACATCCTCGGCGATCTAAGCCCGCAGCCCACCCCCTACCTCCGCGCGCATGCGGACTTCTTATTCGCGTTTTCAGCTGCGCGCCCTGGCGTGCTGAGGATGCGTGGCTTCGAAGCGGAGAAGATGGAGGGACGACGAACGGAGAAGGAGACTCGCTGCTTCCCAGAGCCCACATCCTCCTTGTCCGAGGCTCACTCTTCCTTCTTGGCCATGTCGTCGCCTGCGGACACCTTGTCCTAAGTACCATGGCCTGGCTTCTGCGACTCGTGGAATCCTTCGCGTGTTGTTTTCTGCGGGTGCTGAGGATGCATGGCGTAGAAGCAAGCGGAGAGGATGCAAGGACGAGGAGAGATGGAGGATGTGTGGACGACGAGGGATGGGAAGAGGGAAGAGCGGGAGGTATGCAGGGGAGAAGGGGACGTTAGACGGGGAGACGGGAGGGAGGACGAGACAGGGTATCGCGGGGACAGGCGAAGGCGAAGACGTCTCAAGGCGCGTTGGCAGCGTCCACCGCTCTGTCTTATCTTCCGACGCGCACACACACACTTTGCTTGGCATTCGCTCAAGCCACATCCTCGGCGAGCCCACCTGCGCGCGCATACGAACCTCTTGCGTTTTCAGCGCTGCGCGTTCGGGTATACTGAGGACGAGGATGCGCACCACAGATGCGGAGGACGAGGAAGGATGGGAAGAGCGTGAGGTATGCAGGGGAGGGGAGGACGGGAGAGGAGGAGACGACTCGCGTTGGCAGCGTCGACCTGCTCTCTCGTCTTCCGCACTCGACACGCACGCACGCTGTGCCTCTTGGCCCGAAGACGCCTATCGCCCCTCGCTCGCCATTCGCTCCAGAGTCCATATCCTCCGCGCGCATACGGACCTCGTTTTCGGCGGTGCGCGTCCGGGTATACTGAGGATGAGGATGCGTAGCGCGGAGGCGGAGGGCGAGAAAGGAAGGGAAGATGGTGAGGTGTGGAGGGGACCACGGGAGACGGGGGAGAGGAGAGGAGACCGAGGGGGTCGTGAGGGACTGGACGTGGACAGGCGCAGGCGAAGTCGTCTCATGGCGCGTCGGCAGCGTTGACTGCTCGACTGACAACCAATACCACTCTACCTTATCTTCCGACACGCACTCGAGCTGCACAGTCGGCTGTCCCGACCACGGTCGCACAAATCCTGCACCATTTTGGCCCGAAGACGTCCGTCGCTCCGCTGCAGAGTCACATCCTCGGCGATCCGAGTCCTGCAGCCCACCCGCCACCTCCGCGCACATACGGGCCTCTTCTTACTCGCGTTTTAGCGCTGCACGTCCGGGATATACTGAGGACGAGGATGCGTGGCACAGAGGCGGAGAGGATTGGAAGGACGAGAGACGGGGAGGGATGACAAGACGAGGCGAGGGATGGCACGGGGTCGTGAGCTCAAGGATGGAGTGGAGCGAGCCAGCCTCATCCATCGCTCGGGTGCTTGCGAGTCCCTCGCGCAGCAGGATGAAGTTGAGACGACTGAGGGTGTCGTGGGTACTGGGACGTGAACGTGGACATGGAAGCATCGGCAGCATCCCAGTCTTCCGCGCAATGAGATTGGGTGATACACATCGATCCCCAGCCAATCCCAATCCGGGCGTGGATCGCGGATGTTTGGAGCGGACGAAGCGAAGAAGGAACCCGGAGAGGTAGGGGCGGTGTACATGTACGGAGGTGAGATTCGATGCAGAACAGCGCGTGGTGGGGATGAAGGAAGGCGCAGCAGGATGGGAGACACTGACAAGGCGGAGGGGAAAGAGGCGCATCAGGGAGGAAGTGAGTGAGGGGAGGTTTCGGGATACATATGGAGGGGGGAGTGGCGAGAGTTCCCGCCGTGCCGAACGATGAGCGCGCTCCTGCTTGTGGTGGTATGTCGGTTGTTGCTACCTGTGGCGGCCTGGGCGAATCGGCTAGCCGAGTCGTCTCCGAGCTCCCTGTGGGGCGATCTGTTCGCTGCGAAGCGACGAGTTTGGCGGATCCATGGTGCACTGGAGAAGTCGGCGGCGTACATGAAGTGCAAATACGACGAAAATAGGATTTGTCAAGGAATATATAGACAGAGGGTCGAAGAAACACTTACCTTCTATCGTGGCTGAGTTTTCCTCCATTCATGCTATCTAACCTCATGCACCGAAGCTACAGGACTGACAGAGCCTCCTTTTACTTACGCGTACTCTGCTATTTTCTATCTTCGTAGTCGCGTATCGAACCTTGCATTCGTGAGTTGTTTCAGACCTGATGCCCTACCATAGTGTCCTCTATATCTGCCTTCACCGATAGCAGGACATCTGTATTGCCTATCGTTGTCTTGAGCCAACGTTCCGGATCTGCCACTCATCCCATTTTGGCTATCGACGGTCCATGATCATGAACTTGCACCTGTCTCAAACAAGCTGTTCTGTAATTCAGAAACCCATTCTGGCGCTGGGAAACGAGCGTTTTTTTTTTTTTAAGAGCGTTTGGTGTAACAAGTCTCAGTCTGCAGAAGCATTCCAAGGTTGTCCGCTATAAACGAGGCTTATTCAATATTACTTCCGCATTCTTGGCAGAAGGAAACATGAATGCGGACAATCAATTTATTCAGGGAAACAGGAATACAGCGAGCGAGGTCGTACAGCGAGCTAAGAGATACAGCGAGCATGGATGGTTGTAGTGTCAGTGAGCGGAATGAAATGAAATAATGCTAAGGAATGTGGTGTACGCCGACCGAGATGTATGCATCTTGGATGATGAGGCGAGAAACGGAATATGAACCGAGGGGTGTCATGCTGATGCTGTTACCCTACACGAGAGTACGCCCACGGGGCAGCTCGGGAAGGGGCTTCCCATCGATGTCCTTGGCGAGCTCGACGTCTCGTCCCTGATGCGGAATCGGAACCGGATGGACGACGGGCGCGTCCTTCAGACCGAGCTGTGGGTTAGAGACGTAGTGCCATCCGTGGTAGTTCGGGATGATGTACTTGTTCGGGTCGGTGGGCGACGGCTTGACAGCGACAAACGAGAGCCCACCGAGGGTCGTCGTTGCAGGGGGCGGTTCGAAGGTAGTGAGGGGAATGTCAGTGACGCTGGACTCATTGTGCGGCAGGGGAGTGACGATGTCAACGAAAGAGCCGGTGCCAGAGACGCCACGAATAGGACGCGAGATCACTTGGAGGCGTAGGAAAGGTCTTTCGCGTCTACGGGGCCTACGGGTGGGGGATGCATTGCCGGGGAGGGGTGGCAGGGCGCGCACGAATCCCATACGGGCTAAGGTATTCCAAAACGCGTTTGAAACGACTTTAAACCCATGCATATAATGCTCGCGCGCCTCTTCTGCAAGCCCGAAGAATGAAAAGAAGAGGAGGGCGCACACAGGGGCGATCCACCGCGTGAGCTCGACGGCAATGAGATTTGTCTGGCTTGACGCCCAAACTGAGCGCGGAATTTCAGCGATGACGCTGAAATCGAAGAGCGCCGCATCGCCAGAAACTTGTGTAGCGAACCCCGCTGCGGTGGCGTTAGCGGCTATGCCGAGGAGCGCGAGGGGAGCGGAAAGGAAGAGCGTCGCGAGCGCGAGCCCGGCGAGACGGAGGAAACGGCTCGGGGTCAAGTGCTGATGTCTTGAGAGGACCTCCGTGATATTGGCGCGAGAGGCGGACATAGCGTAAATGGAAAGTATGCAATATACGAAGGAGCCGAAACTGAGGATGGCGGGAGCGGAGTAAGAAATGAAGTACGTTGGAAGGGAATCGTATAGATCCACCACGCAACCGACATCCTCCAGGATGTTGAAGCGGTGCCTTTCCGCGACGAGCTGGAGGGGGATGTAAAGCAGAGGGAAGAGGCCGCTGATGAGCGAGTCAATGATGATAGTGCGTCGGTTCTGGTAGGCAGTCAGGTGGCACACTTGTTAATCTAAAAAATAAGAGCGAACCTCGGTTTTGCTGCCCACATCCGTCAGTGGCGCGCGTGCAATCTCGTACAGACGGCGGTTGATGCACAGGGATGCGGCGGGAAGGCCCACCGAGACTGCCATCGTAATGCGGATTGCTGCAAATTTCAATGCTTTTAGCTTTTCGCAATGCCACCGTGAAGGAAAGAAAGACTTACAGATTTCACACCACGCCGGCGCGGAGTTGACAGTGTTGCCCTCCCACACGACAGCGTTGAAGTATCCGGCGAAGCAGGAGAGGGAGACCCAGAATATGTACCAAAGGGTCCCCACGTTCCACGGCTCGAACTGCCAATAGAGTGGCACGAGCTGGACGACGAGACCGACGAGTGCGAAAATTGGAAACAAAATGACGGTGAGTGCCATTGGAAACGGCAAAGATGAGCAGGATGAGTGGCTAGTATGGAGATACTGGAAGGCGGCTCAAAGCCTAACCAAAGCTGGGGGGCGGGCGAGTTGCTATTTGGGTGTTCTCCGTTTTTTGAGTTCCTTTTGTACGGGCCACGGAGTGTTCGGCAGCCGGAGAAGAGTTGAAAAGGGTAATCGGTCAACAATGGAGAGGAAGCAAAATTCCAAAGCGCGATGCGGGTGGCTTTGGACCCAAGTCACGTAAGCGGAGTCCGAGATGTCGAGTGATATCTTCCTTTGTTCATTCGCCAATCACAAGAGGGCATTGAGATTGTGGGATGCTTGAAAGCAAAGTAGAGATCCCTCAAATTGTTTCTATCGCCTGCATCTTGGAAGGATTTAAAAGACTTTGAAGCCCAGCAGGAGTCGCAAGCTTTAGATTGACGGCTGAGGCTGACGAGACAAGCTAGTCACCTATCATTCAAAACGAAGTCACCAGCCAAGTCGCAGATCGCCATAGCTTTCTTCCGCGCGGGGAGCATTATAAGGCAAGTTGCTTTTCTCTTTTCAATCTCGCCCTGAGGAGAACTGTGGAGGACTGAGGACCATAAAAGGGTTTAGGCCAACAACAGATGAAGACACCGGCTGGAATTGACAGAAAGAACTGCGGCATCTGAGGAGGGCCAACTGGAGGATGGTGACTCCGAGTCGGAGCACGGCCGGAGGTATTGCGTCGCCCGAGTACAAGGCCGATTTTGCTTTGTGCAGGACCTGAACTGCGTACAGAGTGTTTCGGAGTCTTCTTGACGCAGAGATTGTGCTAGCTCAGGCCCAGCTGGTAGGAGCCAAGAAGAGCATCATGATGAGATGATCCGCTGGCGACAGGCATTGCCGAAAGCGAACATTTCGGCAGCACCCGAAATGGGTCGCACCCGACGGTTAAACCGGGCCACAATTTCTCTAAAATTTTTGGTTTACTTGATCGAACGTCGTGGAATATTTCCAGCCGCAGCAAGTTTTTTACGCACAGGTATGTATTACGATAATTGGAGGATAATTAAGGGATGCAGTAGGCGTACTTACTCAAAGGTACCGAAGATGGCTTCGATAATATTAAAGGCTTGTTTGAAAGGATTTCAAGTGGTACAAGCTGGGTAAAAGACAAGACTTTTTTTTGAACGCTTAGAATTCATGCGATTCGTGTTTTACTTGTTACGCGTTGAATGGGCCGCACGAGAACAGATCATCAGATAATTCGAGCCCATGTGCCTAGTTCTCCAGAGAATCACTAATACCTCAATCATAATCAATTAGTGACAGTAGCCTAGGAACGAGATCAACAACGAGCTTTGGGAAGAGAGAAGAGTGCAGACACGTACCTTGGCGAGCGCAACGAAAGTCTGCGCCAAAAGTCGACTGTTGGCAGTTGCCCCCGTGGACAAGGTAATTGATGATTTCCCCAGGACGACACCCTCAATGTGTGCACCAGCTGCGACACTGACCGCGCCAGCCACGACCCAGACAATGTTGCTCGGAAGTGCACCGCCGGCTAGGACTACCTTTACGTTCGCTGAGACACCCAGCGTGCCGCCGACCTGGAATATCCATGCTGAAGAAAACAGGTCGTTAGTGGGGTCGGTGGCATGAATAGCGAGTCTCACTGTCTGTGGCGCCGCCGCTGATAGTGACGGTGCTGCCCACGGTAACCCCGCCAGCCCATTTGTACAAGCCGGGCGTTAAGGTGAGGCCTCCGATGGCGCCTGTGCAATGTGTCAGTAAAGCGCAACACAAAAACACGAGATGTTATAAACTCACCGGTCGCGAGATTCACGAAATTGGGGCTCACTCGGCCATTTGCATCCGTGAACGCGGTGCCCAAGTCCCCGATGGCGACAGTAAGCGTATTGGGGGTGGGTACGGTGTACGAGGCGGCAAAAAGCTGTCCAGTAACTTGTGCGGAGGTAGAAAACTCCCCAGTCGGATCCAGGGTGAGGGAGAATCCAGTCAGACCGGTGGCTGCGACCGGGCTAACGCCCACGTTTCCAGCTGAAGGGGGAGTTTCACCATTTCATTGTGTCGGGAAGCCAAAATACACGTACTGATGACAGAAGGCGGAACGGTGGAGACCCCCGACTTGGCCAAGACCGCAAAGTTGCCTGCGGTGCGCAGATTTACAGCGGCAGGCCCTACAGCAACGACACCACCTAGCACGGTCTGTAAAAAAAAGGTCAGTGCGTGAATGGTGGTGGAATGGAGTGAGATACCAAGAAAGAGATGATAGAAGGGAACGAAATCATTTTGCTGAAAGGAAAGCTTGTGAAGCTAATGCGCTGTATGGTAGGGAAGTAGGCTTGAAGCTGAGGAATCCCTGGCTCTCGACGGGCTTAAATACCTCCTTCGCTAAGACCTAGGCCTAAGTAATAGACACTGGAAGTCGTCATACAAGTAGGCTGAAAAGTCGCCATACGTACAACCGATGTCCACTTCACACGGCATGGCCAAATGAACCCAGGGTTTTAGACACAGCGAGCAGATCTGGGCAAGTCAACACCGTGAGTGGAACCATCAGGAGCGTCTGGGTCGCCGGAAGACGGTTAAGAGGAAAAGAAAGCAACGGGTTAAGTCCACCAGTGTATGAAAGTGGTACAGAGAAAACCTCGGGACTACGACAGTCGACGTGTACGCAGCCTGTATACAGAGAAGGGATTCCAAGTTCCATTCAACGTGTCTAACAGCAGCAAGCCTGTGACGATGGTGTCATGCCGCCTCGGCCGGACGGCTCGACTCGGAATAGGTAGACCTTGCCGCGGCGTCCATGGTAAGCGGGGGTAAAGGGAAGACCTGAGGCCGCCGAAGGGGAGAGCAAAGCAATGAAGAGCGTCATGGAGCGCTGTTTCAATGGACATCCACTTCGGTATTACAGCGTAAGTGCCTCAAGGTCAAGAGCACGGCGAGACAGCTGGTATGGGCAAGCGCACCAGCGTACGAGAGTCGCAACTCGCAAGGGATCGAAGGACGGTTTCAAACACATTCGATGCGGTCTAGAAAATGGGAACGGTAAGTACACATCGGAAGTTTGAGGTTGACCGTCAACATTATGGGGAGGGATGTTTTTGCCGTATCTGGGCGGTGGAGTCTCTGCCCCGGAGTGTTGAAGTTGGTGTTGCCTCCGCCGCCTTATGCCATACGAAAACTGCAATCGACGCATTTCCTAAACACAAAGTTCGGCAAGAGTTGTTGGTCTCTAGTTGATCTACCGCAGCTCTTGGTCTTATTCGTGGTATAACACTTGCGATCGGCAGAATCAGGCGAAACTTTCAGTCGGGCAAGTTGATTCTTGCGGTACGGACCGATGAATATCCACCGGCCGTGGGCGCACGATTGTGTGTTATTAATTTATATAAACAGAACGAGCATATCACTTACTGATTGTGAGATTCAGTCCAGCTAAGAGTCCCGACAGTTTTTTGCTGAAGGAATGTACGAACGCAGAGCCGATTGCCGTTTTGCCAAACTACCCAGATCTATGCGGTAATCGAGTTTGATTTGAATGCAAGGTGCGAATCAAGATGCCAAAGAGCCGTGCACCGCGAATGTGACGAGGGCAATGGAGACAAAACGGTATGGTTGCGAGGGTCCTTTTCCAGCCTTTTCCAAAACCTCTGGGTGACAAACAACACGGTAGCCTTTTATGATTTGGTACGCGGGTTGAGGAGTCGACAAAGCAAGCTGTGGCCGAGCGGAGAATCACAAAAGACACGAGTCGAGTGAAACAGAGAGAGGCGTGCACCGCCACATCAGTGATCACATCACGACGATCACGTCTCTCTCCCGACCACAACACGAAGTCCCCCTTTAGCATGCTGGCTCTGAGCACCGCCCTCGCTAGCCTAAAACTGCGCACTGCGCCGAAGCTGCCCACTGCGAACTCGAAGAGGAGGATGCGCTGTCGGTTTGGCAACCTCCTCGGCGACTCCTACCCCGACAAGAACCAGATCCGTTAGTTGTCGGACGCCATCTGTCGATCTTCGATGGCAAAATTTTCGCTGCTGGAATATAAAGGAGGAACCCCGCAGCATATCCCATTATTTAACCTCACCCTTTCTCAGAGTTGAGCTCTACTCTCCACTTTTCAATGATTTTCTCTCGTGCTGTGATCGCTCTTGTAGGGTGTCTCAGCGTGGCTTCTGCCCTTGTGGTTAGGACTGACGACGCGGGCCTCACCGGTACTGCAGCTTCGACGGCGACGGCGACGGCGACACCGACGACGACACCAATCCCAACCGGCGAGTTTCTGACAACCAAGTTCATCACCGTGGCAGGCCACACCAATGCCCACGAGACGGTCGCCGGCCACACCGTCACCTTGGTACTGCCAACTTGCATCCAGACCGAAATTCCGGACAAGAACGGTTTCGTTCCCCCAGGGACTTGCCATGCGCTATATGACTTTTATCCTTCCTTTGCCGCAGCCGTCCTCTTTTCTCTCCTCTTCGGCGTCGTGACGACCTTGCACATCACACAAGCTGCGAAACGCAAAACGGTCAGTACGCATTCCACCAGCCTCGTACATAGACTCATCGAAATCGTCCAGACATTCTGCTGGGTCATCATCATGGCCTGTTTCTGGGAATTCTTCTCCTTCGTGACGCGCGCTATCAGCACCAAGTATCAGCAGAACGCGGGATTGGTGCTGGTTAGCCAGATCCTAGTCCTGATAGCCCCGCTCTGGGTGAATGCGTTCGACTACATTATCCTCGGACGTATGGTTCACTTTTTCCTGCCGTCCCGTAGCATCCTCGGGATCTCAGGCTCGCTGCTTGGGACAATATTCGTTCTGCTCGATGTGGTGTCGTTCATCATCCAGATAATCGGGGGATCTATCGCTGGGCCGACTGCCCCACAATCCGAGGTCTTCAAGGGGATCCACATCTATATGGGCGGCATAGGCCTCCAACAGTTCTTCATCTTCATCCTTCTTGGGCTCGCAGCACATCTCCACAGACAGCTGTCGACTCTTGAGCGCAACGGGACGGGAAAGAAGAACTGGAGGCCTTTGCTATTCACGTTGTACCTCAGTCTTGGGCTGATCACCGTACGAATTCGATTTCCATCTGCCCAGGCGAAGCGGATGACTAACGACCTTGCAGATCCGCATCTTCTTCCGTCTCATTGAATTTTCGGCCGGGGAAGAACCAGACAAGAATCCGCTTCCGTTCCATGAAGCGTATTTCTACGTGTTTGAAGCCGTCCCGATGCTCTTTGCGCTTGCTGCGATGAACGTTGTGCATCCGGGCTCGGTGCTCGTGGGACCTGATGCTGACATGCCTGGATTGAAGACGCTGCTGTGTGGACGGAGGAGAAGACAGGATGTCGGAATGGAATGGAATGGGACGGAGGTCAAGAACGACGCACCCTATTCACGTGTTTGACAGAAATTGGGCGTTGTCGTTGGACGGGGAATTGAAACTTTATACTGCGGCAGACTTTATTTGTGTTCTAGCATTATGAGCTGAACACCGTGTGTGCGTCTGCCAATGAAGGCGAAGCGGAGAATTGAGTCGGAAGACTCAAGGAACCAGTGGGTCCGGGATCTGAACGTAATGAACTGAACATTAAATCTGGGATATAAATATATCAATGCGAGAAACTTTTCAGCGCTGACTGAAGTGATTGGCCCCCGTATTCAGACAGTTCGTGTTTCAAATTCTAACTAGACACATCATCACATGGGCTCGAGATATGATACTATGTTCTCGGTCTGTCCATTTTGCGTCTACTTCATGGGAATCACTAATACCTTAATGATAATTTAATTGAAGACAGTGTTCTGAGAGCGGTATTAACAACCAGCTTTCGGAAGAGGAGAAGATGTACCTTGGCGAGCGTAACTGCAGTCTGTGCCAGGAGTCGACCGTTCGCACTTGCCGCCGTGGCCAAAGCAATTGATGTTTTCCCGAGGATAACACCCTCAATGTGCGCACCCGCTGCGAGACTGACCGCGCCAGTCACAACCCAGACGATGTTCTTCGAAACTGCGCCACCCGATAGGACCACCTGTACGTTCGCCGGGACACCAAGCGTGCCGCCGACCTGGAAGATCCACGCTGAAGAAAGCGGGTCGTTAGCCGCGTCGATAAGATGGCATAGATAAAGTTAAAAGGAGGTCTCACTGTCTGCTGCGCCGCCTTTGATGGTGACGTTGCTGCCCACGGTAACCCCAGTATTCCAGTTGTACAAGCCGGGCGCTAAGGTGAGGCCTCCGATGGCGCCTGTGCAATGTGTCAGATTACAGCACACAATATGATGTGGTAGAAACTCACCGGTCCCAAGATTGACGAAATTAGGGTTTGTCCGGCCATTCGCGTCGGTGTATGCGGTGCCCATGTCCCCGACGGCTGTAGTAAGCTTGGCGGGGGTAGGTGCGTTGTATGAGGCGGCATACAGCTTTCCAGTGACTTGGGCGGAGGTGGAAAACTCTCCAGTCGGGTCCAGGGTGAGGGAGAATCCGGTCAGAGCGGTGGCTGCGATCGGGCTAACGCCCACATCACCAGCTGAAGGAGAGGGAGAGTTTTATCATATTGCGTCGGGAATGCGAAAGAAACGTACTGATAACAGAATTTGGAACGGTCGAGACCCCCGATTGGGCCAAGATCGCGAAGTTGGCGGCGGTGCGCAGATTGACGGCGGCAGGTCCTGCAGCAGCGACGCAGCCTAGCACGGTCTACCCAAAAAAAATGATTAGTAGTGAATGACCCTACGGAGTGAAATGAGGTACCGAGAAATAGATAATAGATGGGATTGAAATCATTTTGCTGCGACGAAAACTTGTGAAGCGAGTGGGCTGTATGGTAGGCTTGAAGCTGAGGAAACCCTGGCTTTTCACGGGCTTAAATACCTTCTTGGCTAAGACCTAGGCCTAACAACAGGCTCTGGAAGTCGTCATACATAAATGGATGGCCAGTAGGCCCAGGAAAGTCGTCATACGTATAGCGGATGGCAGTTCCGGAAGCAGAACGCAAGGTTTTAGACACAGCGAGCAGATCTGGTCGAGCCAACGTCGTGATTGGAATCATTAGGAGCGCCTCGGTCGCCAGCAGGCGGTCGACAAGAAAATACACCAACGGGTAAGTGTACCAGTGTATGAAAGTGGTACAGAGAAAATCTCGGACCTACGATAGTCGAAATGTATGCAGCTTATGTGCAGCCGAAAGAAGCTAAATCCACGTGCAAAATACCCACTTGCGAGGGTGCGGCTGAGTGTGGAGTCGGAGAAACCCGGTTTCCCGCAACGAGGATCTATTTATCCCTTTGGAGGTCCGGGTTCGGACAAAAAAATTTGGTCTGGAAACCTCGATCCAGCTCGGGCAAAATTGCGGACTTGTGGGAGGGTCGCAAAAATTCAGTAAATAGTTTCTTGAGGTCAGAATCTGACGGGCCGACCCGGCACGAAAATGAGCCCAGAAGGAATTTTGTGGATTTTTTTTTCGCTTGTTGGGCCTCAGAATTCCCTTTCAGGCCACTTACGGCATGGTCCTCGAAAAAATTAGCATCCGCCAAATATCCGTTGGACAAAAATGGGCTCTTTCGGCCATTTTGGGATCTGACCTAGGGAATTACCAGAGCTTCTCTGCAACGTCTGTTTTGCGTTAGTCTCCCTAGTCAGACCAAATGATCAGATTCGTTTTTCTGAAAAAAAAAAACAAAAAAACAAAAAAAAAAGACAAAAAAGAACCCGATATATGGTTTTGCGTGCCAAGTAGTACCCGACTAGGATTTGAGAAGCCTTTGAGATCATATGACGTTGAGGACATCAGCAAAGTCTGATTCTTCGTGTTACGGAGGGATCTTCGCTACGTATACTGCACCGACAATCAGACTTAGCTGATGCGATTGCAACCGTTACTCGAAACGGCGAACAGCTGACTTTCAGCCACTTTTCAGCCAGACACTTTCACAGGGCCTCGGGATATTCGTCACTCGTACTTAACAGGCAGTCAACTGGGAGCTCAACTGGGCCCTGGAAGCCCATGCGTATGCACACGACAAGCGGACATGAAGGAAACCCGGAAGACCGTTATAACCAAGTCGCAAACCGCGAAGAGAAACGCCCCGGTTGTGGACGCAATTGCGGCTCCAGTAGTACAGTAAATTGCGATAAATTTTTGTAAGGTGACACAATGCCGTCTGAACCTTTCAGCAGGGCCAAAGCTTGTGCGATTTGGTGCATTGGTTGCCAAGAACGAGAGACATCATTTCGGAAGGCCAAATGTCAATAAATAATAGAGCAATGAAACACCACAAAATACCCCCATGCGCTTTCCACGTGAGACGTGAGTATCCGGGATCATCCAGTCTCCTACCCAGCCTCAGTTACGGGGTTGGGAGACACAGACTTCAGTGTTCGCCCTTAAGGCCTTAAGCTGTGTTTCTGGGAGCTCTAAGCCTTATTAAGGGCTAAGGCTTAACCTTAAGCCTCCATTTAAGGCCTTACTAAGCCTATTTTTCCCATGGTCACCAGCCTATTTTTTGCCTCGAGTTTTCAGGCTTTGAACCCATCTACGCAACATATGATTGTTTGAAGGGACCTCCACCGCTCTGTTATCTAGCTACATGTCCTCGTACGTTGCAGAGACACCTAGCATAGGCTATGAGCTAGAAAACAAGTAGAATTCTGATTGCTGGTCGGGCTTTACTATTTCGCCCAATGGGTCTGGATTTGCACAATGGGTCTGGATTTCCGGTTGTTCTCCTGCCTCCCTTCTGCTTTGGCCCCGGATTTTTTCAGAATGAATACCTGTAGTAGTCCTCTATAAGTGTATCAAATTTCTAAGGGGTCTGGCCAAGGGAAAGTGTCGAGAAAGCCTTGCTGAGACATCAAACTTGATGATGTTTTGTGATCTGTTCAAGTTGTCCAGTTTCTAGCTTCCTCTTTTGCCCTAAACACCCGGGAAAATTTTAGCGACACTTTATACCATTCAGAAATTTTTACAGATGCGTGTTCGTGGCACATTGGAGGAAAGTGTTGGCAGCCACATCAGGTCACATGTGTCACACCTTAACACTTTTCCTCCAATGCGCCACAACTCGTACCGGTGAAAAGTTTTGAGGGAACAAAACATGTTATGCATAATATATAGTGTCGCTCAAATTTTTTCTAGTGTTTAGGGCAAATGAGGAGACTAGAAACTGGACAACTTGAAAACATCACAAAATGTCATCAATTTTGATGTCTTAGCAAGGCTTTCTCGACACCTTCCCTTCGCCGGATCCCTTAGATATCTGGTATACTCATAGAGGACTACTACAGATAGTCATTCCAAAAATTCCGAGGGCAAAGAGGAAGTGAGGAAAGAGAAAAATCAAAAATCCAGACCCATTGTGCAAATCCAGACCCATTGGGCGAAATAGTACTATTTAGTGCGGAGTTAAAAAATTCGGCCTGGGCCTTAAGGCCTTAAGACCAGCAGAAAAATTTGGGCTGAGCTCTAAGGCTTAACTTAAGGCCTTACTAAGCCTTAAGGCACTTAAGGCCTTAACCCTTAGGGCGAACACTGCGCCTATCCCAGGCAAGCATTGTCCGGACTCGGTATGCAACCTTCAAAAACTTCGGCCCCCCTGTCCGGATTCGCGCATCAAAGTCGGTGGCCACGAGGCTCAAATTTGTCCGGATTCTGCTCAAAGGTGGGTCAGAATTTTCACACCGAAAAAGGAAAAGTTTCTGTAGGGTTAGAAAGTCTATATGAAAGTAATAATATCTTCTTCAAAATTAATTTTACTAAAAGTACCATTTTCAAAATTCATGAAAGAGGACCCGAAAGTTGAGCTATCGGAGTCCCTTTCAGGACTCCTGAAATATGTACCTTCACAAAACCATGAAAGCAGTGATGAAAGTTCAACTTTCAGTGTACATTTCTTCCTTGTTCAAGCCCCTGAAAATAGTTCTTTCAGTGGCTTTGACAGGCACATTGAAAGTCGAACTTTCATAACCGTTTTCTAGTCTGATGAAAGTACGTATTTCAGGAGTCCTGACAGGGACTCCGATAGCTCAACTTTCAGTTCCTTTTTCTGGAATCTTGAAAATGCTACTTTCAGTAGAATTAATTTTGAAACAGATATTATTACTTTCACGTAGACTTTCTAACCCTACTGAAACTTTTCCTCTTCCGGTGTGTGTTGTATCAAACTCGAAACCGATTCTCGTGGGCCCTGCTGAGCACAATGCGGAGAAATTGATGCGCGAACAATGGACCTGTCACATTGTGTATCAATCACAGTCAATCACAGTGCTGGTTCCTCAATTAAGAGGGTCTTTTAGTTAGCTCCGCTATTCTAAATAATAAATATTACAACACAAATAGTTTGGCCCGAAACTCCGACTCGAGTATATACATCGTCAAGGTCACGAGTATCACGGGCATGTTGATGGGACAGGCTGGGGTGACAGCCACAATTAATGTTGTTCTTGCGAAGGGGTCAGCGAAACTCACAAGAAAATGCAACAGTAATGGCAAGCACGACTTGTACATTACTGCGACGCTCCAGGTTAGCTTGTTGGGCAATATTACCACCGGCGCAGACCCCTACAAGCTTGTGACTTTGCCGTGAGTCGATCCATTGAGCTGCATGTACCGCGTTGACAACCTATTCAGATTCTGAATGCACTACTTCACCAAAGCCTGACTCCGTGATAAATGTCTTGAAATTCATCAACGATCGTTGCCTGAAAGAGGTCAGAAAATCCCGAAAACCAGTGGAAAAAACGGACTAGTAGTCTTTCGTATCGTGTACTCGTATCTGTGTGTTTGGGCAGTGTATCTTTTATCCATACCTGCTTCACAATGTCAAGATGAGGAAATGGGGAACAAGGAAACAAACCGGTGTGAAAATTCGGACGATTGGTCTGATGGAAGCATCGCTGGCAAGATTTTCATCGAAGCGGACGAACCTTCTCTAGCGCTGAAATTGCAATTACTGTTCATTTCTGTTCTTGAACACCCGTTCTGTGTGACTTGTGTTATGAAGAAGTTGAATCATTCGTGTGCGTCCGACGCCGAGTCCGTTGATAGGCTAACGAATGCGATGCGGAGACGTAGTGAAGCAAGGATAAGGAGAGCACTGGAACGAACCGAATGTGAAGACAGAGGACCCGAACTCGGAAGTAAAGAATTCGGCGCCAGCGAACGGAAAGAACATAAGGAATTTGAAAAGTACTGTAGGACGAGTTGTGTGAGCGATCACTGATCGGACGAACGCTTACCGTCCGTTGTAAAACTTGCACTGCAGGTAAAAGAACAATAATTGCCCGCACGTAATTGAATTTGATTCGCATTCAAGTGCGAGGAAAGGTGCCCAAGAACCGTGGGCCAACTTCGACTCTTCAATCGGTAGCTGCCAGTAAAGGCGTCGACTTTTTGCGGAATTCGTCTACGACAGAGTTGAGAGCCTCTCGGGGAGGATAGATATCACAGTATTTTATGAGTTGGTCAGGTCGACAAAGCAAGCTGTGGCCGAGTACAGGAGAGTAGAGAATTCCCCAGACGAGTTAATGAGCGAAGCGGCAGAGAGCGATGAGTCACATGGAGTCACGCGTACGTTTGTCTTCCGACCATGACGTCGACTCGGGCTCCAGTCTCCGCAACGGTGGGCGGCCGCGAAAACCATCGTTTCTGGAATCTAGTAAGTAGGAGAATGCTCGCGATTCAAGATCTCTTCTGTGCGCTGGTCGACGAATTCTAACTGCCACGAAGATCCGCAAAAAATTGTGCCTGTTGAAGGATTCCCTCGCCTGCGAGAAGCTATCTTGGCCCGAAAACGAGGTCGTAGTTTGGTCTGCTACTAGTGTATCACGTTGTTGCAACATAAACTGCGCCCTCGTGAGTTTTCGATTGTATTCTGTTCTTTTCTGTCCTTACTCGCCTCTGATGTGTTTTCCTCGCTCCAGTTAAACAGTCCCAGTATTGCTATCATCACGAGACGCATATGCCGCGGTCGACCGTAGATGGCAAGATGTTCGCGGACAGAGAGTTGGGCATCGATGGCGGAAACATGAGGACAGACTCCGAGAGACACACCAGCCGTGCGTGGACGATTTACCACGGACGTTCCTTGGACCCAAACGTCTACGTCTCCAGGAATCACATCGCCGATGCCTCTGCGCGTCTCTAGAACAGCTCGACCCGAGGTATGTACTATTCTCTTAGTTACCCCCGTTGGCGCTTCGTGTTTCCTGTTATGCAGACCATGCATGCATGCATGCCTTGTATCTCCTTAGCGCTTCTTGCACACCTCTTGCCTGTTTCTCATCGCTCAGGCTCCATCTTTTACGCCCGAGGTTCACCATCGGAGCTTCGCGTAGTGTAGCGGAGGCTGTATTTCATTCCATCAATCGCTCAGTATTGATCCTTTTCACAGAGCACCCTCCTCGTCCTAAATCCGTTCCTCGTTCTATCGGCCCCACTCCTCGCCCGACCACCCGAGACCTTTCACGGTGACGCAACCACGGACCGCGCCTCGCTTTACTCTTCATTTTCCTCTTGGGCTTCAAGCGTCGCCTTACGTCATGGGACAGATACCGTCGTAGTCGCCATTGCGCTCCCAACGCCATGGGCGGGCGTACGCTCTGCGCTGGCCTGCTAGTACGCTTACGTGGGACGGAGCGGCGGCGGGGGCGAGGGCAAGGGCAAGGGCGGCGGCGAATCGTGGACCCGCGTCGAAGACTCGAAGCTGTTATCTCGCGACGCCTTCATCTCGCGTCATGAAAGCCCTCGCTTCCCTTCGTCGGAGTTCTCGGCTTCTCGTCTTGCTCATCGATGTATACCTGGTCTTGCGCCACGGCCATGTCGACGTATCCACGGCCGAGTCCTGCTCGCACCCTCCCTACCAGTCTGCCCGCCAGTCGCTGGAATCACATCTAAGTTTCTCCCTGCGCAGTATCTGCGTCGCCGTTCATTGGCGCACCGGGGTGCCTCATTCGTACGGCTTATCCATCCGTGCATTCCGTCGAGAGTGACGAGGCGTAGAGCTGTCGGAAAGGATCGCTGAGCCGGTGTCGTAGTCCCGCGAATGCACCTGCCGACCACCACACCCAGACCGTGACCTTTCCCTGCTCCCACCTCATCATTCATCCTCTCTGCATGTCGACCGAGCAATGAAGAATACTGCGTCACCCGTTTTTCACCCCACTCCTGCCTCAGAAGACAAGGATCACTCGTACTGCGCCCGTCCTCGGAAGACACGTCATGCCTTGCCGCACCTCGCTCCTCTCCCCTCTCCTCTACGCGTCTTCGTCCATGCTCCATTTTGGCGGTCCTGCAACCCACGTCCGCGCGAAGCGTTGCATCTCCTTGCGCCTGTCCATCGGGCGCACCACGGACGAGGACGAGGACAATCCGACACTATCCTTGCACCTCGAGCGAGGCTGCGCTCTGCGACGCATCTTACTTAGACGACGCGTACCTCCGCCCCGCGAATACACACGCCGATATCTCTTGCCTCCACCGCGACCTTTCCCCGGCCCCTCCCCGGCATTTCGCTTCGTCTGCGGTCCACCCGCGAGCAATGGAGAGTAATGCACCACCAGTCGCGCGCGTCACGTCATCTGAGGCATGAGAAGCATCACTCGTACTGCGCCCGTTTTCTGAAGACACGTCATGCCCTCGCTCCCCTCTCCGCATCCGCATCCATGCTCGATGTCAGCGGTACTGCGCAGCCCTGAAGCCCACCCCCGCGCGAAGTGGTGCCTCTTTTCTGGACCGTTCATCGTTCGCCGTATGCGACGCACCGTGGACGGCCGAACGTTCTCTTTTCATCCCCGCTCCGTCGTCCATGCTTGGTGAGGACGATGCGTGGTGGGAGTGCAGAGTGGAGTGCGCGTGTTACCGGGGGATGCGGGCGGACGATGAGTTGTGGCCGACGAGCTGTATCCGGCGAGAAACGTAGAGGCGCCGAGCGGGCGTGGGCCGGGAATGACAAGGGAAGGAGGAGAGGATGGGACGATAGGGATCATTGGTGCAGGCTAGTGCTGGCCATAATATGATATGAATATGAAAATTTCATATTGTATTCATATCTGTATTATATTCAGCTCTGAGGGCTCGTATCGTATTTTTATTTTATTATATCATATCCAGTTGGTTGAATATGAATATATTTTGGATATATTGTAATATATTCTACCTCGGGTTAATTTTGATAAAATGCGTTGATATGCCCACAGTAAGTCCCTACTTCTCTGTAACAATAGGCATGGAAGTTGTCTCCATAGTCATGGATGAGGATAGAGTGTGTTTTCAAGTCTTGTATTAGGGCGGACATGAATCACATGATGGGGCGGGCTCCCAGATCCGTGTTTTGTGTCTTGCCGTGATGGATTCGCACTCCACTGCTATATAAAACCTCGATCCGCCTTTGATCCGCTTCATCTAAATCCCCGATGTGTGGATAGGGGGAATAGGGCTTTGATGTACGTGATAGCAGAGCTCAAACTTCAAATTGGCTGTATCCCAATATATTTGAATATGTCAGCCCCATATTTTATTTATCTCATATTCATTTATTCTGTCGTATTCATATTCAGATGGAGCTTCCAGAGCCGTTCGTATCTGTATTTTGTTGAATATTTTTTTTTTCGTTTATTTTTTGGCCACTATGCAGGCGGGAGGGAGGACGGCGCGCCGCCATCGCACGACGAGGACGCAGTGGGATTATGGAGAGGGGGACTGCTGCTCGCATGTCAACCCGCCACGGACAAGGACAAGGACGACCCGACGCTATCCTTGCACCTTGGGCGGGCATACGCTCTGCGACGCACTGTCAGTGCATTGGTGCGCAGGGTTGCTTCATCTGCGTGACACGCGTTTCGTCAGGGGGTCTTCGCATGACGCACGTTCTGGCGGGCATACAGAAAGGATCGCTGTGGAAGACGCGCGCGCCCCGAATGCACCCACCGTATTGTACTGCGCACCGTCCCCGGAAGACTCGCCCCGCCATACCGTACCTCGCTCCCTACTCCGCGTCTCCATCCATACTCCATTTTGGCTGTCCTGCAGCCCACCTCCGCGCGAAGTGTTGCCTCTCCTGCCCCCGTTCATCCTTTGCTCACATGTCGAAGCACCACGAAGGACGACCGTTCTCTTTGCGTCCCCTCCCTCATTCCACTGGAACTCATACATGCTTGGTGTGGGCGATGCTTGGTAGGAGGGCATAGTGGAATAGGCGGGGTACCAGGCTACTGAGGATGCGGAATCAGTGCACGGACGATGAGCTGTGGCCGACGAGAAACGTAGAAGCGCCGAGCGGACCTAGGCCGGCAACGTTAAGGGAAGGAGGGGGAGGGCGTAGAGGGGAAGGGCGTTCAGGAAAGCGGGAGAGGCGTATTAAGAGGGAGGAAGGGCGAGAGTGATAGCTGGGGCATGCGGGAAGAAGGGCGGACGCAGTGGGATGGAAAGGGGACCGTTGTTCTCCGGATATAGCGCTTGCCATGTACAGCTGCACAGCAGGACGGAGATTGCCTAGGGATGGCCCGGGTGTGGTGCGTGGAAAGAGTGAAGGCGAAGCGTGCAGTCGCGCCGTGGATGCACACTTTCGCCTCAGCATACATTGCCTCTCGTTACGCGGCGACACCATCAGTCGATAATCGGTACCTCTCTCCCCTGTCGTCTGCACACCCGAGCTGCACAAGATCCAGGACAATGCGTTAGTTTCTGCGAACTCGATGAGGGACAGTGAGCGGTGAGTATTTTCCATTACTTTCCATCTGCGCTCGGGAACACTAAACCTGTTGTCTCTGTCTAGCTTTTCCCAACGTGGCTCTAACGTGCCGTCGCCGCTTCATGCAATACTGCCACAGGTCCACGTTCTTGTCGATATCTCGTTCTCAAACTCGCGACGCAATGTCTATCCCAGTTCCTGTCTAAAACTTCGTTCACGGGCCGTAGAGATCTACACCAGGTGGGAATCCCTTTCCTCCGTCACTCCCGTTCTCCCTGCCATTCCCATTCTCCTCTTCTTTTTTGTCTGCTTTTTGGAGTCTTTGTCTCTGCTTATCGCGCCTACCCCTAACCCTAGACCTACATCTCCTCGTCTCTTTTATCTTTTCCTCCTTCGCATGCCCTACGAAGGCCTTCGGACCTTCCGCATTGCGTCCGATACATCTCCCTCTTTGTTCCCCCGCCGTCTTTCCTACGGTGGACGCGGGGGTGGAAAGTGGGGGCGTGCCGGAGGTGTTCATTTCATCTTCTCATGTTGTGCGATTTGCTACTAGTGCGGAATATTGATGCCTTTCTTTGATTTTTCAGCACACCTGTACTGTACTGGTACTCAAGCCCCATCTCTCTTCTGGTTTGATACCACATCCTATATCGCAGTGGCATGCGTCCCTTCCCGTGCAATCCGCTCGCTGCCTGTCACTGTCCGAAAGTCGGTAGCCATGAGCAAGGTGCAACCTCCGCCCACTCAAGTCATCCTTCTTCGTTGCCCGGCTCTCTCGACGCGCATGCCGCCCATCTCGACGAGGTTGTGCACCAACTCTTGTACCCCAAGCTGAGTTCCGATTGTTACTCCACAAAACACAGACACAAAAGTTATGGATTACAAGCCTACTACGGCGTCCATGCCAGAATACGCATTCAATGCCAATTGTCCGCCAAGATGTGCATACAGCACGTTCCCACCCGTAATCTCCCCTCGTTTGATCATGTCAATCATGCCCGCCAAACTCTTGCCCTCGTATACGGGATCCGTGATGAACGCATCCATCGAGGCACCGTACTTTATCGCCTCGACTGTCGCCTTGTCAGGAATACCATAACACCCCGCGTGGTAGCGCTCGTCCAGAATAATATCTCCGTCGCTAATGTCTTCTTCCTGCAGTCCGATCCGTGCCGCAGTGAAACGCGCGATGCGGAGCACCTGTGCGCGCGTCTGCGCGGGCTTCGCGGATGCGTCGATGCCAATTATCTTCCGAGGCGAGCCGCCCATCTTCTCGAGGAGCTTGAACCCTGCGACCATGCCCGCCTGCGTGGAGCCCGTGACGGTACACACAATAACCGTATCGAAAAGCACACCCAATCGTGCCTCCTGCTGTGCGACCTCGAACGCCCAGCGTGCGAACCCGAGCCCACCCAGGGGATGGTCGCTCGCTCCGGCGGGGATATAGTACGGCTTCCCTCCAGCGGCGATGACCTCCGCCGCAAGCGACGTGGCGGTCGGCTTATGCTCGATCCCGAACGTTGCGGGCTCCAGGCGTGGCTCGGCACCCATTAGACGAGACAGCTGGAGGTTCCCGACTTTGTCGTACATCGCGTCCTGCCAGTCCACCCAGTGCTCTTGAACGAGTTTGGCCTGAAACGATGTGAAGCGTTCATTCCCAGGTACATAATGGCACTGGACGCGTACTTTGAGCCCATACTTGGCGGCTACGGCGGCGACCTGGCGTGTATGATTGCTTTGGACGCCGCCAATGGACACCAGGGTGTCGCAGGACTGGACGAGGGCATCGGTAAGCAGATATTCAAGCTTCCTCGTCTTGTTGCCGCCGAACGCGAGTCCCGAGTTGCAGTCTTCGCGTTTCGCCCATATCTTGACTTCGCCGCCCAGATCGGCCGTCATGCGGTCTAGAAGATGGACGGGAGAAGGCCCAAAGAGCAGCTGCTCGCGAGGGATCTCCGAAAATGGCGCAGGGAGAAGAACAGACATAAGGTGAGACCGTGTGGCGAGCAAGGGGCGAAGCTTATGTAGAGTACGTTATTGCGCAGTGGCTCCGCCGTCGTGGAACATACAAGACCAATAGCCATCGTGGAAAGATCCAAACAACTTCCAAACATCGCGCGTCGGGAAAGTCAGGAGAATGAAGTCACGGGACCGTCGCGTCGGAACGGAATGCACACAACACAACCACACAAGCATTACTTAACGGGCCAGAACGCAACGCTTCTTTTGCTCCACGGCAACTCACGACAGTCGACCTATATGCAAACTGACTCGTACTATGTTCCCCGGTGCCATGGCTTTGTATGAATCCGTCCCGTGCGAACCATCCGTTATCGCTTCTTCGCTGTCTACTGCGGCCCTCCCCTATTGAAATGTGCGATCTATTGGCTCCCCAGGAACTCTCCATCTGCCGTGTAATTCCTTGTTATAATCGACAGCCCAAATGATGGCGCCAACGCATCTGTAATAGTGTTTTTAGCTGGGTCTTCCATTCTCGGTCAATATATGATTGATATTCTAGCGTCAGTCTAGACTGGTCCATTTCCATTCCCTCTATTTCCTCATACCATAGAGGTTTTATAACGTACTGGTCTGTAGTGGTGCGCTTGTTTCAAGATTGGCAACACTCACTATTGAACTCGGTGATCTACAAGGTTCGCTTGCGCCGCCGTACTATGGGTGTTCCCCCAGAGATCTTCAGCGTCGCGACACAGTGAAGATCGCTACCCGGATCACCATTTTTTCGCGTTCTGGAATTGTTTCGTTGGGAGCTTGGCGGCGGCAGTCAGATAAGCCTGCAGCCTTACTCCCACGGAGAATGTGGCTGGACCTTGAACGTTTTCATAAGCCGCAGCTTCATGTGGCTCAATGGTATGTTTCCCGTACGTTCCCTGAGACCTTCTAAACCGTGATGTCTTTAGCAAGCATGCTCCATTTTCGCTGCTCTTCGCGGATCCGATTTGGCTGACTTCAAAATCACCAGGACGCCATGCAAGACCTGAGTAAGACTATGCAGGAGCTAAGCTGGATACGTCGAGCGATACTACAGATTGATACAGATCTGCGACAGCACTGACTCGGAAACGTGAATGATTCTTCTTGACTTGGATCTTTTTTTTTTTGGAACAGAATGGTCCTCTGCACAACGCGCATCTGAGCGGCCGTAACACGCGCTCCCTCGCTTTCGCTGCCCAATCTCAAGCCCCCAATAATTTCCTCGACTTTCCCATCGCCACCTTTCGCTAGTCCTACGCAGAGAAGCGCACTCGATTGCTATTGAACCCGCTGCCCATCTTTCGTAGTATCCTGACTGACGACGTCATTCACTCCGCGCCAGCGTACATATAACTCGAAGTCTTTCGCCGTCCAGAAATGTCTCAGTGTACATGTTTCTTCAACTTGGATTACGATACGCCTTGCAAATGACACAAACCTTCGGGAATTCACAACTGGAAATCATCCAGAAGGTTGTGCAGAACCGACCGCCCATCCGGCGTCAGAATATTTATAGTGAGTTTCACATTAACAATTGACGCCTTGACTTTTACCACCACCGTATCAGGACCTGAGGTGATTTATCCACTCATTCTATGTGGGGTCCCATCGCCAGAATGCTGACCTTGCCAGGTAATTCAGACAGCTTCGGCAAACAGATCGTTCATCGTCAGAAACTGATTGCTTGTTCTGATCGGTGTGGCCAACCAACATATCTTTGTTTCCGACCTACATGTCAGCCGCCCGAAATTAATGATACTGACTATAGTCTGATTGCATCGCCTGATAACCTCATCCCATCGACTAAGCTGGCGACTGGTTCATTTGCTCTTCATTATGTAAACTCAACGATAACTACAACTCAACTTTCCACTTGTGACTTGGCCTTCTTCCCGCCAACAAGGTCTTCCTCTTGTCTCCCTCGGTTTTACTTGGTGAATGCGACATATCCGCTTCATTTGATCGGCTGTGGTCTCAGCCACAATCATCGTACCCTTCTGCAATTCGTCTGCCCAACAAATCACGTCAAGTTTGACAGCTGCCACAAGCTTATAAAATAGAATTGCAGAAGCTCTATGTGTCTGAACCAAGCCTGAACACTGGTGTCATTTATCCCGGCGTCGTGGAATCGGAGGGAAATGTTTTTGTGGCGCACGGGCATTGCGGGCCAAGCAAGTCGAAAGTCAGGATTTTCTTTTGTTTGCCTCCTTCAAGTTGAACGAGGCGACGAAACTTAGGATCTCCAATGTGCGTGCTAGACAAATACTTTCACTTGTGACTGGACGGCGTTCTCGATGAATCGGCATTCAAATCCGTCGCCGCACCTGTTACACCGTTGAGACACCGTCTATGGCGAAAGACACTTGCAAATTTCAGAAGCCCCGTAGTCCAACTGGATGAAATTCCCGAAACGGAAACTGCGTTTGGAATTTGAGGGTGAAGCCCGAGCGAAACCACTTTGAACCGGGCCAGCTCGCGATGCCGTCTATAAATTAGGGAATCAAAACGCACAATCTGATAACATCTCTTCCCCTTTGAGGCATCTCACCCAAGACAACGGTTGAGCTCAGGTCAACCGAACCGTTCAAATTCTGTCTCGGCATTAACCTCTAGACTAAACAGACATTTGAAAGATGTCTCACTAAGGACTGACTACCTAGCGACAGAGTTTTTGAACATTTTTGAACAACTTTTTATGGTTCCACATATGACACCAGAGCCCTCATAAAGCGGCCATTTTGTGGGTCCGGAACAGGCTCACAAGGTTCGGGCCGGCGCTCCGAGAACCGACGTGCTCTATTTGGTTTGATGTTTGGGCTAGGCGTTGGCCGGCAACGCGCGGCTTCGGCTTGTACCGCACTTGACTCTTTGAGGCGTTTACAACCCGGGATTTGTTCTGGGTGTCAAAGCAACGGATACGCCGGTGTGGGTGCATTTTAACGTGGCGAGGCATCTAAGAATGAAAAGTTCAACCCACGTGATGTGAGTTGAAAAGTTGAAATCCGCTACTCACACCGGAGATTACCAACTAATGGTGCAGCTGAATCTTGCCCAAACCCGATTCATTACCTAAAGTATCTGATTGAAAATCAGCTGAGTTGAAAGTCAAACCAATAGTTGTAGAATTAGTTCAAATTTCAATTCAACTTTCGGGTGGACTGTATTTCAATCCGATACTTTAGGTAATGAACTAGGTTTTGGCAAGAATTAGCTCAAACAATAGTTGGCAATCTTAGACATGACTGTGTTTCCCTCTGATCTCCAGGTGCATTTTCTGCACACACCTGAGATTGCCAAGTAATGGTTTAACTGATTCTTGCCAAAACCTAATTTATTACCTCGAGTATTGGATTGAAAAACAGTCCAGCCAAAAGTTGAACTGAAACTTGAACTAATTCTACAACAATTGTTGATTTTCAACTCAGCTGTTTTCAGTCTGATACCTGAGGTAATGAATCAGATTTTGGCAAGAATCAACTGCACCATTAGTTGGCAATCTTCGGTGTGAAGTAATCGAATTTACTCAAGGAATCGCACCAAATATCCCCCCAAAATGAATAATGGTGTACACCTTTTTAATCGAGTTTTGCACATTCTGGATTCATGTCGGGGTTACTCTTTTGCCGAGCTGGTCGTTGGAGTGCAAGTTCAACCGAGCGATTACGGGCATTGTCGAGGGAAGTTGATTTCTCTTGTGTTGCTACGTCGACGGACTTTTTGGGCTCTGGTTCCCTATCCTACTTGTATCCTACTCCTCGTTTTACTACTGTACAGTGGAACAAAATGTAATCATGTAGGGGGCAAATCAGACTGTCCCCTCGGCGGATGCGTGGCCATCATCTCTGCTTCCGGCGGGCTATCATCACCAAAGCTTTTGACACACTGCCTCTGAATATCAGTGTTATGTCTGGCTATATGAATCTCCTCACACTGCTGGTGAATGTCAGGGACTTCTGAGGATCAGTGTCAAGCTGAACCGTCGCAACATCAGATAGATATAAAAGGCTCATTGAAAAAACTCGAACACTGGACGGGGACTCACCGTGCTGGGGAAATCTATATTACAAATTGAGCTTGTTGAATGGAATGGCTGAACAGAAGAACGCACCACTGCTGTCGAAGTCGTCGCCGATAATGGAGGGGATGGCGATGGAGGGGATGGTGAGGGTAGCGAGACCTGCGGCGGACGGGCCGCTGGCCATGGACGCTGATTTTCCCGACCTCCGGACGTTGAGATTGGCGAGCTAAGGGAGGATGAACTGTGTCCCTGCGGATCCGGACAGAAAGCCAGCGCACCATACTGAGCACATACACACGCCCAAGCGTGTACGCGATGCCTACGGAGACTATCGAGCGTGGATAATTCTTGCGCGTAACGGAAAGCGAACTCAAATAGCGTACTATTCGTTTCCTCTTTCAACAGAAACCTAAGATTGGCAACCACGGTTCGGTCTGGTGAGCTCATGACGAATGTTGGGGGTGTACGAGACCTACGCAATCACGGTCGCTACAGCAAGTGTGGCCGTTGCTGTCCCGGTCCGGATCGTCAACGCCACCAGCCGGTCCAGGGCGCTATAACCACAATCATGAGCCTTACGTTTCTCCGAGGCCGCAAGCAGTGCCACAGTAATCCGCACCTCCGTGTGCCCACTAAAGTGGGCCTTGCCTTCCTTAGCTCCCAGAGCAGTGCCGCGGCAATACTGAGGTCCGCCACGGCTTCAGTCACCAGCCAGATCCTGATGAATCCAAAGTGAATGCATGAAGCATGAACAGCAAAGCTTCATCCCCATGAGGCACGCACGTTGCCGGAATTCTGACTTTCTGGCGCTCCTTGAATGCGGGGAACATCGCGATTATCACGCCACATGCGAATGCGCCCCCGAACTGTGGACGCCAGAGAGTGGGTACGATGCTGCGCACAAGAAGACAAAAACTTACGTACTGCGACAATGCACAAGACGGAATTTAAAAGGGTAACAACGATATTTCTGGTGCTGCATCGATATTCTTGAGAGAGCGAGGAGGAAGAAGTAATTCATACGCACAACCACCAGTATCGGATGACTAGAAAGCTCTGGACCAGAACAGCAATTACGGCGGTGGTGATGAGGTATAGTGGAATGGGCTGGAATATTGCAGTTATTTCACGCCTGAGGTTCATGCTACTTGACGTACCCAATGCTGATCGGCAAGATAATGAGGATCGTCTGCATGTATTAGGCCGCCACTCAGGCCATTGATACATCTGAGACATACTAGCATGAGTTATTGTGTACTATCAGTAAGGCGCTCAGCCTGAGCTTGTGAAGTGCAGAATGCGACTACTTACGAGATATACGCAAGCATAGTCGCCCACTGTTGAAACGGTGTCGACTGAGAAGGCGACCAATACAAGCGTCTGTTGAAGAAAAATAATTCCGCAGAAATTCAAGTGGGTTTGAGGCAGAGGGAAATACCTTTAACTTCCAATCGTCATGCTTGAAATGTCTGAAGTAATACCTGGCCTGAGTGAGTTCGGCCATATACAGAAACTGGGCCGACTTGAGGTCGTGCTCGAGACACGAATACGATCTAGCGCTCACGGAGTTTGCCCAGGTCCCAATGAGAAGTGCCCTGCAAGTCGAAATGAAACAATCAAACCAATAAATTTTGGGGGCAGCGAAAGTTGTACCCTGTAGTAGTATTGAGGTCGGGGAATGAGCTGGACATTGCGAGAAGGATGAAGTAACCATCCATTGCGCAGATTTAAGTACCTCCTGTCAGGTTTTGACAGCTCCTATCACCGCGGCGATCTGATCACCTATAAGGCTATACATATGTAATGTCCGCGGAATCTCTATTCACTTCGACCAACCAAGACAGCGTCCATTAAATCTAACCCAATCCGGTGTCATATTAATTCAGCCTCACGTCGACGTAAGTGGCGTCGGCGTCCAGTATCAGAGCGGGTTCGAGAGCGGATGTTGACCCATTCTTACCCAGTTTCCACCAGGAGAAAATGGACTGATCGGAAAATAAGCAAGATGAGTTATCGCATTCGATAGGGCTCTGCGCGCGCGACGGGACGCGCCTCTCGTGAAATGATAGTCGTGCCCCTATCTTTTTAAAAAATTAATCGGAAACGTGGGCACCATTCCTTACCCTAACCGTACCCAGTGGGTAAGGCAGAGACTGTAGCTGTCTGGCATTCTCCGATGTTCGTTGCGTCTGCCTGTCTCTGTCGCTTTCAAATGCGTCCAGGAAACTCTTCTACACTCCGAAATTCCGTGACAGCGTGCATTTAGATGAATCCGCCCGAAGTAAGTACTGTGGACCGTGTAGGAAACAACACATACGGCATGCGGCATGTCCGCCACATCATGAGGATACTGTCTTGTTTGCTATGTTGGCTTTAGTCTAAGTTGAACGGACATACCTCGTAGCGGTCGACGCCACATGTATTCCCATCGCCCGAGAGTCCCAGCACGGAATTTGGTGAGGGCCGAACACTGGATAAACTTCCTAGACTTAAAGTTCCCGGATTTGATCGGAGCGCTCTGAGAGATCAGATGGACCATATAAGGAAACACTCACACCACGCTAAGTAACCTCGGCAAACATAAGTATGACAATTTTCGTGAGTTCGGAGGACTGACCAAAAGGAGCCGAAAGGATGAGAAAAGGAGGGCACTAGGAGCAAGACTAGGAGGGCCCGTTATCTCCTCGCTCCACCTCGCTTACGTCGCTTAGCGCGTCAGTGAGCGCGAAGTTTGAACAGTGGGACTCGGAAGTTTCCGGATTGATTTATTACACATTTTATACGTATATTCGGCATTTATCAGTCCACCGATTTCTGAACAATTGACCAAACCGTATATACATACGTCGTACATAATGACTATCGGGACCAAATTTGCCGCGGTGCCGCGCACTAAGTATTGCGGCACTGACGACTCAGTGAAGTGCCAAGGGAAAATGTTGAAATCGGCATTGCTTCAGGTTGATGGAAAAATGTACAGGTTGCTCATGAAATGTTATTTCATACAGGCGGTTGCAACCCTACTCCACCCATAATTCGAATGCAAAGAAATTCGCATTTACGAACTCTATCCCAACCAGAAAACTGAAACCATTGATAGTGAGGCCATAAACGAAAAGCCCAACAAGCAACTCGATAACCAGAATGAACTACAAATTTAATATCTATCTTCGGGCCCGGAGTGCAACATGAATCAAACAAAGCCCCAGACGACCGGAATAACCCCATCATTCTTGTAGTTTGGGTCAAGTACCGACATTGGGCCCTCGGCCAAGTCGATTCCATCAGCACCCTGGCAGCCAGGGCACAAATCCTCCACGGTGACTGGATGGTTGTGCTTTGGTCTAGTGAGACACGAATGCATTCAGTATTGACGATTGAGAGGACGGAAGAATATATACGCACACTGAACACTAATTGTTTGCCCGCAATGGAACCGCCATCCCAGGTTCCCTCTCCGAGTGCGACAATGAAATCACTGTTCTGCAGAGGGATACCACAAGCGCCAAACGCGCCACCAGGGTCATAGTAGGTCGCTGGATGACGAGGCATTATGGTCATAAATTCACGACAGAGAATACTAAGGAGCACATACCGAGGCCGTTGAAGGAACCGGGAGGAGGTGTGCCACCACCACCACCATTGCTGCCACTGACACAGAGGACTTGGCCGATTTGAAGATCTAGCATAACAAAGTCGGTGAACATGAAAATGGACAGGACAAATCGTACTCGTGCAACCGCTATTAATGGACGGATTAAGTGTATGCAGCTCAGCATCCGAGATTCCCTCCCGTGCCTCGATGGCCGCGCAGGTGTCTCCGCTCACGACAGTATAGGTTTGGGTGCATCCCCCGCCAGTGCTGCCACTGCTGAGGCAGAGCACTTCGCCGATTTGAAGATCTAGCGAAATAAAACAATCTCAGCAAAAATTGACCAGGATAGGTGGAGAAAAAATATACTCGTGCAACCACTATTGATTGACGGATTCAGTGCATGAAGTTGAGCATCTGAGACTCCGGTCCTTGACTCGATGGCCGAGCAGGTGTCTCCGCTCACGACAGTGTAAGTCTGTGCGCATCCCTGGCGGGCCTGTTATACTCAATGTTAGATTTTGGTAGTCTGTGAACCAAAAAATGTGTACCTCGAGGGCAGCTGGCGACGCCGACACAGCCAGGGCAGCAACAAGGAGGGCAAAGGAAGCCTTGGAGAACATCTTGAGGTCTTAAGGAGAGGGATTCACCTTGCCGAAAGATGGGGAGAGTCTATAGCTTTTATACCACACAAAGTCTCCGGGAAAAAGGGAGGCTGCGAACCCGGTATCTCAGCGAGCCTCCGGCAAAACAGGAACATGAGCTGACGGTGCCGTGTACGAATAATCAGATGGAGATGTGCAAGACGCTGCTTGTCCCGTTTGGATAGGTGCAGGCGACCAGTATAGGATTGGTGCCACCGCTTTCTTGAAAACGAGACGTTTCGCAGAGTTTGCGCGTTGGAAGAAAGTCTGGGAAGCGAAGTAAATAGAAGGAATTGCGTCGCGAGAGAAGATAGGTGAATTCGAGGTTCAAGTCCTAGCAAGACGGCGGGAATACTGTTGCAATTTGTCAGAATATCGGTCGGCACTCGGGGCGCCTCACCGAACAACTTGACAGCACTTGTAAATAGTTTCGTAATTGGGCGGTAAGTATTATTAGTATTGCTGCCACGTTTGTGGGTCATAAGAAAGTCTGACAAGCGAAGTAAGTGGAAGGAATTGCGTTGCCGGAAAGGATAGGTCAGATGAAAGGTTTATAAGGCTGAAGAAAACGAAATGAGAATGTGTTGATTTGCCAGAGTTCCCTGGATATTCGGCGAGCATCGGAGATAGGTTTCAACATGGACGCCGAACGGCTTGAGAGCACATGCGAGCACCCGAATAATCCAGACGGCGACCAAAGAAAGCAGTCCAACAAAGCCTAGACTTGCAGCCGGCGGGGACGGACGGGGACGGACGAGGACGAATATAGTTCCTCACCTCGCCGTCGTCGGTTCGATTCCGTGCAGATCGCCACACATTTCGCCGCTGCAAACAATCTTATTTAAGACTGAGGAATAGCTAATTCCAGACTCCAAATATCCTGACATGCCGAGGATAAGTACGTACCCAGCTGCCCAGCGCCAGGAGAATATCGATGATGGTTTCAGAACGCCTCGATCCTGGCTTGTTTATGTCACGTTCAATGGGACCACGTTCAGACGTTGGACTCGGGATTTCGATAGCGGAAGTCCGAATTTTTATTCCATCGCGCATGTTCTGATTCGGATCATTTCTGTGCATGAAAGGTGACTGGAAAGTGAAGCCGCACCGATGCATGAGATTCAGCCCCGTAACGCGACATGTCTTGAGCGTCTGGGGCCCCCGACGCGACCCCGAACGCGGTGCGGTGACGCTGTACCGACGGCAACAAGTGGCTTCACGTCTTGAAGGGGTCAAGTGCTTCCCTTGCCTTTAGAGCGAGCCTGGGCCATCTGGTGCCATGCGTTGCGGAGAGATGTAGCGGTAGGGCCACAACGCCGGACTCTGGGCCCGTGGGGTCTTGGCTGAATAGGTCATGGAGAACATAGGCGAGAATGCATTGGTCGGAGATCCGGGACCCAGCCCATTCCGCGAGAGCCAGGAGCATTCTCGACTCTCTGCGCTATGAAAAGCAGTTTGAGGCAGATAACGCTAGAAAGCAGGCCAGCGTGCCGGCCATGGAGGTTGCCATTTGGAGTAGCATGCAAGTAGGCTGTACTCATGAGAGCCACGCTGCTGCCAGCCTGTGGCTAGTCGGTGGGGCAACGTAGACGAGCGTCGACCGTCACGGTAGACGACGCACCGCATTCTTGGCGTCAGGTGACAGCGGATCATGCGCACCACGTGTTACAGTGTTCGTGCAAGCACTCAGAGTCACTGTGCAAGTCTTACTGTACTTGAAAATCTACTTACTCCACAAAGATGCTGTCACGGCTCCCTGTCATTTCAGTTGGCATTGTGGAATTCATGCATGATTATAGGAAGTACTTTCTGCCGTTTTTCCCCCCCGTTTCAACCACCCTACCACGTGACATCCGAGTGTACAGCCATCGGCAACTGCCGTTCGATGGTTGAGAACTAAAGCGTCTTCGAATAGCCTACAGACAGGCATACATTCAAACATTGACAAGAATTAGAAGTCTCTACGACAAATTCACTCAATTCATCAGAAAGTTCGAAACGAAACGTACCTCAGCGACTTCCTCCATACCTCCATGGGCTAGACCATCATATTTTCGGCCTGAATAATCGTTCCCGCAGGACAAAAGCTTCGGAAACCGACAACGCTAACGGTGTTCCAGCGGAGTTATCAGCATTAGTCCTGCGCCTAGATGGTGCCGTCTACGAATATGTCGATAACGGCGTTTGCACTCGCCGCGGCTTTGTTGCAACTGGACACGTTTGTCGTGCTGTAGTAATTTCGTATGCTCCGCCAAAATCCATGTTAGTACTGAGGACCTTATATTTTTCTACTTCTCTGAATCTACCATTGGTCGCTTATAATTAGTATTTAAGTATTTATTAAGTGAGCAAGCTCGGCAAAGTATCAAAGCGAAGGATGGATGCGCGATGTTTGGAGGACGGGTGGTGATCTATAAGCCCTCTTCCTTTTCAGCGAATGGATTGACCATTTTTGGCACGAGTATCCATCAAGTCATTCCGCAAAGATAGAACACACCGAAACTGCTATGTCCCCGCTCAAGATTAACTGTACCTCACGGTTGGGTTCTGTTAGAGGCATTTTTGAAGGCTCGTGCGTTCACGAAGGGACTCGATATCCGCTGGAAATAATCAGTTCAGTGGACGAGGGAAAAGGCGGCAAAATCGATGATTGGCCCCATGCTCTTTGGTGGGAATATACGACCGTGACAGGATGATATCAGGCCGTCCGATTCACCATTCATTCATTCATCAGGAACAACGGATGGTAGCAGTTATAGCACAGGCACACGCATGGAACTGGCTTTGGGGTTCGAAATCATTTCAAGAGCGGCAGCTTCTCCCGCCGTGCGGAAATAAAAATGATTCTCTGAGATTCTATGTAGTCCGAACACTGCAGTCAACAGGGGTAAGGTGCCTGGCTTGATCCACGCTCGGACACGGCTTTGTCGCCTCTCCTGCACAGTGCTTAGCGCGACAGCGATAATCAATTCATTCGGAATTGAACGCGGCATAATTGAGCGGTCGGCACAGCGATATCAGCGACATCAGCCCCTCAGCATTCCAAAATCCAAATATACAGGGTCCTGGCCCGTCTGGAAAACATGCCCCCATCAGGTAGCTAAGTTATTCAACGCACAGGAGCACGACGCGGTCACGTGATTTCTGACCGCGTTCGCGTAAACCCAATGTATCTTCGTAAATCTGCAACAGTGTCCTGAAAAACATTCCCCAAAAAGACAAGAAAAAAATTGAATGAAACTCCGGACGTAGAGCACATAGCTCGGACGACACTTTTTCCCGGTATGTCTCAATTGAATTCCGCCAGTCGCAACCCAGTTACGAAGTGAGAAGTGATCGCATTCTACTTGATCTGGTCGGTAGCGTCAGGTAGACCAGTATATGCAATTGCAGAAGTTATGTAGACCCGGCTAATCACCTTGAACTGCTCGACAGATACTGAGGAGTATAGATGATAGAGAAATCACCCTCCTCGAGCAACAACCCGACGACATCGCAGCAACCAAGATGATGTGGTTTAACTGACGCATATGATCTGCAGAGCTCGACCGATAGATCCACAATTGGCAGGTATGGCAACATCAGATATGGATTGGCCAGAGAATTTCGTTGGCGAGGTGATTTTGTTACAGGTGGATGGATAAAGATGATCAGGCGAAACATTCCGACGCTAAGCAGACAATTTCGCCACGTTTTCAATTAGAGTTGGGGTTGCAAGTGGCGGAGATGGAACCAATATTTATGATCGATTAGGAGTTATAATGCCGTACCACGGAAAAGGCTGATGGTCCAGTCTTCGTCTGAGGACCAGAGTGAGCCGAGTGGCGTGCCAAAATGGCTTGCGCCGCTTAGCGGAGTTTGAATTAGCTGGGGCGGGCGGGGATGGCGTGGCTTGGCTTGCGCTCGGCTACACTATACCCTGCCACTGTAAACATTTATATAATTTCTCGATATTGGTGCCCTGCCGGCCTCTCCCGTCTTCATTGTTGTCTCCACAACCTCCGGATCAACGTCGCCGCCGTCATTGATCACACCGCCGGCAACGTTTGAACCAGCGACCTCGTGGTTGCCAAACAAGCTTCGTCGTTCTGCACAGTTAGTCGAGTAGCGTCGCCGAACGGCTTACCTCCATAAGTGGAGTTTGAATTGGCTGTGCGCAGGCGGGCAGGTGTGTGCGGGCCGCGGCCGTGCCTTTAAATTTGTATACATCTTTCCCCACTTCTTTATGACTGTCCCACAACATCCCGAGCGACCCTGCCACCCGCTTTACCACAAGCCAAAATGACCATATGCATTGAGTGTACAATAAGAATTGGATTGTGGGGATTGTCTGATATGTTCCCAGTGAATATACCATCAAAGATTTGCTATTAGAGGCCCATACGATGTGCTGGGAGCGCAAGCCACTTTCGCTTGCCAAGCCAACAAAATGGCTTGCAAGCCAAAATGTCGGGCGGGGGCGGGTGATCCCACCCAAATCCACGCCCCCGCCCGAAAAAAAGCCATTTGGCGCAGGCGCAAGCCATTTTGGCAAGCCAAAAACGTCACTCTCGTCTGAGGACTCATGAAAAATGGAGCAATGACAGTTGTTGAATGACCGGAGTTCGAATTCTAGGATAACGACAGTGGCTGGAAAAATCCAGCGTAAGGTAACTTACACTATGGGAGAGCTTTGTTTTCCGTATTCAAAACGGCTACGGCTCATACAGCGGCGGCGCAACCTCCGATGTTTGCGTTCCCGCACGCGGTCTTCCGCCCGCGAAGAGTCGTGCCGCGTCCTTCTCCTTGTACGCTGGTGCCGCGGAGATGCGTTGCTGGCTGTCCGGCGTGCGAGTTCGGAAGAGTGCCTCTGCCGATTTCTCGGTCATCTTGGGTGCCAGTCTCGTCGCAGCTGGATCTTCCACGACAGCTGAAGACCCACTGGCACTGGCGGCGGGTTCGGGTTCTACGGGGGCCGAGAACGGATGGATTCCCACGAGAGAGGGCGTCGTCCACCCATATCCGATACCAGACTCTACCGAGAACGACTCGTAGGAGTACGCCGAGGAACCGGATAAACGGTGCGACTTGGTGGTAGTCCACGGTGTTCCCGGCGTCGCAGGTGGCAAGGGCGTCAGCGGCAGTGGGGTCGTCGGCGCTGGCGATAAAGGGTGGGCGGTATAGCCGGTGTGGATCGCAGGCGGCATAGGGAATTCCAAATCCGCGGTCAGGGATTGAGATAAGGGGGAAGGGGTGGGCGGAGGCAAGATCGGTGGTGCGGTGACGAGCGGCGAACGTGGAACACGCCGGGCTGCTGGCGTGACCGGTGACAGAAGCGGGACGCCAGTTGCGGGCGACGGCGAGGGTGAAGGCTCGTACGCAAATGGTGAGACAGCTGGCGGCGGTGGCGGGCGTTTCGACGCGATTCGGGCGGCGTGAGATGTAGGCGGGGCAAATTTTTGACTCCAGGTGTAGGTTTCCTGCGGAACGCGCCGTCGTCGTCGTCGTCGACGGCAGGCGAGGAGCACGAGCAACATCGATATCAGCATTATCGCGGCAAGAACGCTCGCGATTACAACGACACGCTTGCCATTCGGAGTTGAAATAGCATTCACCGCCGGCGCTGTACTCTCCGCGGCCGCAATAGAGTCGGAAGGAGATGGTGCACTGCCGACATTAACCGGGAGGTTCGTATATAAAGAGGAGTGCAATAAATTAGAAGATGAAGATGAAGAAGGGGATGATGAGGTTGTCGTTGTGGGCTCGATGAATGAAAATCCAGAAGAGGAAGAAGAGGAAATAATGTGGTTTTTCGTTGTGGTCGCGGATGTGGTTGCGGATGTGGTTGTTGTATCTGGTCCGAAGGAAGTGCTTGTCGGGACTACGGACTCCGCATCATTTGCCTCCAAAGTAGAATATCTAAACGGCACAGGGCGAATGAATGAGCAGGTATTAACGAGGTGAATGAATCGACAGGACGGGATATATACGTACATCAGTCCATCGAGAACCACATATCGCACGCCTGAAGGCATCGAAATTGTCATGGTATGGTTCGCGTCAGCCAAACCGGTGGCGCCCCACACCACCTGGGACCGGAGAGTCTCCTGGCCCAGTCCAGGCTCCTCAACCGCACCATGATCCTCGAAATCGATGACGAACGGCCCCTGGCCGTCGAGGGTCACTTGTGCACCAACGTTCGATGACCAGAATGGGGACAGCAAGTATACAGCGACGCCTTTGGGAAGTTAGTAAGGGCGAACCACTACAGGAGATTTTGCCCACCTTGGAACGTAACAGAAGCCGAGACCGTCGAATTGGCGCTAAAATGAAGGGTTCCTCCAAAATCGAGGAGATTATTCGTCGTAGACACGTTCCATCCGTCGGAATAGATGATTGAAGGGTCGCTATCATCCAGTGTTACATTGAGCTGACCAGAAACCAAAGAAAGAGCGGCGAGGACACCGAAGAAACGAAGGTAGAGCGCTAGCCTCATAGTGAGGAGAATGGGAGAAAGAGAAAAGCCAGGCATCAGCGTCGCTGGACACAGCGACTTACAGCGCACAGAAGACTCACGACTGACGTGCTGTTGATGCGACAGGTTGAGAACCGCCAGAAACCCCCCGCCCGTCCAGATCAATATCATGGTCTGTCAATTGTGATAGATGCATGCGTTTTCTGTCTTGGAGGCTGTGGATCGGGAATGAAAAAGGTAGCACGAGACTGACTGGGCAGACGACGTCGACATCTTCTTTCCAAGTCCACCAAAGCTTTAATGGACCTTGTTCATGTCCCTTCGATTCTTAACCAGGGCCATTGTGCCACAGCACAGGAATCGCTGGGGGGGAAAACAATCTGCCCGTCAATTACTGTAACCTCCACGGCATTGAGGCGGCGATGGGCACGATCCTTGCCCTCTCGCTAGTATTGAGCTTGATTATATGACTTATCGGAAAGCCATTTGAAAGCGACTCACTGTGAGTCAGTGACAATGTCCATCGCCACGCTGGACCGCTATAGACCACCGACGTGACTCAATAGCGCTCATGACGCAGTGATGCGGCTCTTGTCGGTGCAGTATTCGAGGATGGGCAGAGACGACGTGGTGCCGGAGTGGTGGTCTGGATGCAAGGGCAGCATGTGATACGACGCGTGAGCGTGAGTGTGGCTAACAATGCCAAATACTCGTTGTCGTACACCGCTGTCTAGGTTCGGAACAAGCCCCGTTCTGATGCCACGCCGTGCCGGACCAATTACAGCAATCCATCAAAACCAGAATATGCGCAACACGGCGTTCGTCAGAAGGGGCTTGCTTCAAAGTCCGGAAATTGTGGGGGTTGGGAATCGCCTCCTACTGCCCCAATGCGGGCACGGATCTCTGGGGTCATCTGGCAAATGTTTTACCTCATCAGTATGGCTGCAACTTTGCCCTATGATATGTAATAGTATGTGCAGAAATGGTCGAGTTCAGAAGGGTGCAAGTGGAGCAAAAACACGCTTTTTTTGTCCAGTCTCGAGGATATTTATTTTGCTTCGGTCTTCTGAGATATTTCATTCTAAGATACCCCTAGCATATGGCTAGACATACCAGCAAGCCCCAAGTCAATATGTGGAGTGCGCATCGAGGTATTCAAGGGCCATTACAGAAGTGGGACCCGATCAGGACACGTGACCGTAATGCCCGGGGGGCGAAAATATTCATTGCGTCCCACAAACCTTCTCAGAATTTACCGGTAGGATTTTGATACTTTTTATTCATTCATGAAGGTCCCCTGTCAACTTTTTTCAGCTTCAATCTGCACCATTGATATGCATTTGGGCATACCTACCCTACTGAGTGCCGAAGTCCAATATGGCCTCAAATGAGCCAGTAAAGCTCCCAAAACTATCTAGAAATCTCAGCTCACATCTATACATTGTATTCTGCTTGGTATTTGTGTTAAATCACCTGTATGCTCTTGGCTATCTGGCCATGGTTTGGAGGGAGGCCACCAATAAAATTCTAGTGGTGCAGCTGTCAAAAAATCCCAGTTTTGACGTGTCAGGACGTGATTAAGGCTCATAAAACATATTTCAATTGTGATTTCATGAAGTAGTACTGGAGGAGGAGACGCGTCGCGAATGGGATCTCTGGTGTGACACAATGTGACATGACCCGTTCGCCGCATCGCATGCATCGCACCTCAGTGGTCACTGCCTGGAAAAATGAAATAATACTCACGGAGACTCCTAGGATGCTTGAGAGTATTTTACTCCCTCAAACCTAATCGATAGTGTTATATCCTGGACCTACAGTGACTAATTTCTAAAACTTCACAAACTTCAGATCAATGCATAACTTTCAAGAAGGTAATTGATCGAAACACATTTGAAATCTGGCAATAGGATGCCTGAAGATGCACTATTCAGCTGAGAGCTTGGTTCCAAGGATTTGAGGCAATATTGAGCGAGCTATAAATCGATTTCCGACCCGCTTGTTTGCCGGACTTTGAAGCAAGCCCCTTCAAGAAGGTCCCCGGCTCGCCGGGCCGGACCTTCGCGGGCTTTGTTCCGAACCTAACCGCTGTCACAGTGTCAGGAAAACTTGGGATTTTGGATGCGAATGTCGATGGCGCATTCCATCCGTCCTCGTGAACTCTACCAGTAGCGATATAGCATGGCGTCGCTTCTCCCAATGGCCCAGTAAAATTCATAACGTCTGTGACTCTGGGTTAGTAATTGTCCAATTGCGCGTCAAGCGACAATGCAATCTAGTAAACGAGTGTGCTGATAGCCAACATCAAAGCAACAACAACAACACCCGTCCGCGGCTCGAACGACACTCCAGCGCCGCTCTTCTTGCCATCGCTCACAGGAGGCGTCGTCGCGCTGCCAGTGGTAGCTGGCGTGCTACCTCCTGCGGTACTCGTGCCGCCGGCTACTGTAGTCGCGGCGCTCGACGGGGCGGTGACGGGCACGGGGACGGCGTCCGCGGCTTTGAGCGTCCCATTGAACACCTTGACGAGGTCGGCGGGGGAGAGCTCGGGGGGCATGTTCGCCATGTTGGCGGCGCGCACGGCTATGAGGTCCGCAGCGGACTTAGTTGCGTCGGTCGTGGAGAGCATCTGAACGAATGGGTTGCCTTTGGTACTTCCGCCGGTGCCGAAGTCGAATCTGGGGTACGGCGGGGTGATCAGAGAAGGGCATGTAATGTAGGAGACGGAGAAGGGAAAAGGGAAGGGGGGAAGACGTACGCAGTGTACACATTCCGCAAGAACGAGTCTCCGAAGAGCGCGTCCGTCTCGCCTTGGGCGATGGTGCCGATGTCCGTGAACGAGTTGGTGCAGACGGTGAAGTTGCGCGACCCATCTGGGGTAGTCAATATTTGCATGTCAGTGACATCCAGCGGGTGGATCGCAAAGTCCTGCACGAATTGAAAATCAACACGACATTCGGCACACACGAGGTTCGAGATACCTGGCCACTGCAGGTGGAAGGAAACAAAAACGTCAGAACGAAACAAAGGAGGGATGAATGTTCATTCGCACGCAAATGTCGCAACCACGTCGACCTGGGCGGTACACGGGACAACCCAAACATCGGTGGTAGTACTGAATTGCACCTATTGATACGGAGGTAAGTCTGCTAGGACGAAACCAAACAACAACGAACCAAAGGAATGTTAGAGTTCGGTGACAGCACGGCCCCTGGTATAGACGAGTAGATTGCCTTGCGAAGTCTCACGTCAGTTGTTGCGTCCAATGACGGTGTTGAATCAACGTACCGTGACTTGGGCTTCCTGTTTCATGATTCAGTCTCAAGACGGTAGTGGCATAATGAAACTGCGTACCGGCATCAGGATGTTCGTGGTTCTGAAGTAAAGAATAAAAATAAGATCTTATCCTTCCGATTTTCGAAAAGGACACATACCCAGTATCAAGCAAAACGATATTCTTCCCTGCAGGCGCGGAGGGGATCGTCGACGGCCACTTAATCTTCTGGCCCCCAACCGAAAACGAATCCATTACAATGCTCCACACTCCTGCATTCGCGGGCGTCTGCGGGATCTGCGGCGAACTCTGGACAGATGAGTAATCCGTGTCGTACTCGGCGATGGTGAGCGATCCGTCGGCCGTGCCCTCCTGGTCCCCCGTGCGTGACAGCGCAATGCCGATATAATCTGAGCCGGTGGGGTTCTGCGCGAAGATGTTGGAGAGGACGGATTGGCCCCGCGTTGAGGTGGCGCCTTCCGCCTGCTGCACAGCGGTGTTGATCAGCGATGCCCCCGGGGTATCGAAGCCGAGGCCTAGGATACCGAAGTGGCCTTCTTCGAAATCCGCTTCTTCACCTGCTTCGGTTACGCCTTGCAGGTACGCTGGAATGGAAGAGAATGGGGAAATTAGGTGCGATTCATATAGGGCATGACGCACCCTGGGCCGGAACCGCGAACTGTCCACCATCCAACTCGAATGCGCCGATACCAATGTCGCCAGTGATGAAGTTGGAGCCGTCGCCATATCGCAGGGTTGTGCTGAGACCGGTGTCGTTGAAGGAGCGGAGTCCGCCGGGGGGCATCACCCTCGAGTATGCGTGAGGACGAGGAAAAGTACGGAGTAATGAAGCTCACCATAAATCGGTACTGCCGGTGTCTATGAGGACGTTGACAACTGCAGATAATTGGAGTCAATGCACCGCTGGAAAGCAAGGAAATCGCCCACCATTCCCGCTTATCGTGATATTCGTGCTATACTGATGATAGCTTGGAATTCAGCTACAGAAACAGCGCAAGCTGGCCACAAGAACGAGTAACTCACGCGCAGATTGTCAGTGTTGATGAGGTTGTTATTGGAATTGGTAGTAGTGGCCGTTGCAGCCTTAGGAGGGGAAACTTGAAAGTGGAATTGAACCGCGGAGGTTTCAAGAGCGAAAAGAGAGAAGAACAGCAGGGAGAAAGCAACGGCGCCAGGCATCGTGAAAGAACAAGCAAGCTTGAAGGAGGGAATGAAGTGGAGGAAACGGAAGAAACGACCCTGACACGTGTTGTGCTGTGCTATGGCCTTGACAGCGGCTGATGCGCTGGCTGATCGGGAGTCGTGTTTTCTCAAGTTGATACGTTGTGATTTAGATACTGGATCGTAGGCATGCGATTTGTAGAGGGAATCCCTCGCTTTTCAATGGACTATCCCAGGTTCCTTGACTTGGTCTTGGAGCTTCGTGGTTATGGGAGGACGTTCACAACCTGTGTCGAATCTAAATTATTGCAGTTTGCATATAAGTTGGCGCGGGTTCGATTTGCGCTGTTTTCATATTTTTGATGCGTTCAATAAATGATTTATTTCTCTGTCAATTCTCGTCGTAATAACATGTATGTAGTACCAAAATGAACCGTTTGACGAGGCGCATCTTATGGCACCGAAATCGGAGCGAAATTCCAACATCTTGTTTGGTAGGTACTCCCCAGCCGTGCGATTTTACTCGTAAGAACCTGTGCGATTCAGACAAAGTTCAAAGACAGAAAAGGGTAATGGGATACCTACCAACACCTCGACAAAATTTCAGCCTCATCCGACAAGATTTGAGGCCGCGGGAGCGCGTCGAGTCCGTGCCATGCTGTGACGCGACGTGTTGGGTCACACCTTCACTTGGACTTCCACCACCGCCATGCCAGCGAAGCGCAAGGCCTCGAGCACCGACCTCCAAGAGCCCAGGCGCCCCAGAGGCCGTCCCCCAAAGCCAGATAAGGCCAAAGCAAAGGCGCCGTTAGCCAAAGCAAAGGCGCCGTTCAAATCCAAAGCAAAGGCGCCGCCATCCAAACCCAAGACACCATCTGCGAGCACCTCTGCGTCCGACAATTCCGGAGTACTGACTCTCTCCACTGAATCCTCTCGTCGTTCCCTCTCTCCTCTCACCGATAGTGATGTTCAAGACGCAACCGAAGCGCTTCTCGGCCTTGCAGGCGGTCTCGCAGGCCAACGCTCCACGAATAACATGACAAATGATGTTTCCGACGGTGAAGATGATGGGCCTGCAAAGAGGGTAGAAGAAGATGAAGACGAGGAGGATGACCTGGATACTGATAATGATGAAGAGACTCCGGAGGAAGAGCGTATGTGTCTTACTTTCTGTCTCGACACTCACTGATCCCTTGCTCGCAGCTATAACCTCCGTTGAGCTTCTCGTGCCTGTCGACGGCGCCTCTGATCCTTGGGAGCTCGAATTTTCGATGGACTGGGATGATTTTCTTGATACTATGGAGGACAAGACTGGCATCCGTGTCCGTGATCTGAAACTTGGTTATAAGCCCAGTACGGCAGGCAGCAAAGAGTCCATGGCGTGCAGAAACTGGTTATAATTGGATTTTGGAGGTCAAATTGGGAGCAAATAGTAGGCTTACTGCAACTTCTTTGCTGGTAAGGTGCCTTGTTCTCCCAGTTTTTTTACACTGTGTTGCCGAGAGGACATCTCCAGAGACGCGAAATCGTGCCATGATCCGCTGAATTTGCCTGCTGCTGACTCCAGTGTATGCAGCCAATTTGTTGAGGGAAAACAGCGGGTGCATGCGCACAATGGCCCAGCGAAGGTCTACAGAGATGGGCTTGCCTTTGGGCATGACCGGGTAGGCTTGTCAGGTCGTGGAAGAAAGAGAATAAACAATGCCATAATTTTGAATGATGGCATGGACTCGACGCGCTCCCGCGGCCTCAAATCTTGTCGGATGAGGCTGAAATTTTGTCGAGGTGTTGGTAGGTATCCCATTACCCTTTTCTGTCTTTGAACTTTGTCTGAATCGCACAGGTTCTTACGAGTAAAATCGCACGGCTGGGGAGTACCTACCAAACAAGATGTTGGAATTTCGCTCCGATTTCGGTGCCATAAGATGCGCCTCGTCAAACGGTTCATTTTGGTACTACATACATGTTATTACGACGAGAATTGACAGAGAAATAAATCATTTATTGAACGCATCAAAAATATGAAAACAGCGCAAATCGAACCCGCGCCAACTTATATGCAAACTGCAACTTGGGGGGTGGGGCCGACGCTGTGCGCGTGGCGGTAACGAGTACGTTTTTCTTGAAAATATTATTACATGTATAAAGACTAGAACTTGAGTGCCGAGGTCGACAACTCCACACGAGAAACTTCAACAAACCAGCACCCCACAACACTGCGCGCGCAGGCCGCACGATTGGTGTTGTGCCCATCATCAGCAGCCTCCCTAGCGCCTCCCATGCTGCTCTCCAACCCGGTGCTCAATGCGCCGCAAGCGCGCCAGCGGCGCCAGCGCATCCTTTACGTAGACGCACATCACATCATCGCGCGAGCTGCGCAATAAGGGCTTCGTGACAGCTGCGCCGCGACGGCTTCCCGGCTGTCGCGAGCAGGCAGAGGAGGAAAAGTTGTTCGAGTGTGTGGAATACCGATTTGGCGCAAGGGGTTAGTATTGGTAATTTTCGGAGACAGATGGGAGCGAGCGTGGCAGCATTCTCGGGGTCAGGGCGTCCGAGGTGGGGGGAGGGGGGGTACGAACAAAAACGCCCTAGGTAGGTCGAACTCCCGCCGTGGGGCGTATAGGGGGGATTAGAGAGGAAGAGGAGGTAGGAAGAGGGAGGCGTGCATAATTCCCACCAGACGCCCGTGGCTTCAGATTGAAGAACACGACGCTCTCCCGCACCCCCCACAAAAAAAGAGACCATAAAATAACCCCAAAAAGAGGAAGGCAAGAAAGGCGAAAACAAAGCAAAAGAAGGCAACGCACCTCCTAACATCCGCGCTCAAACACCTGGCTGACGCGGCCGGTGAGCTGCCTCGTGAAGAGGGTGGGGACGCTGAGCATAGCCTAAGGGTCTGGAGCTCGGTGCGAAATGGACCATCGCCGAGAAAGACGAGGTTGGCGTAAGCGTGGGGCAGGGGTATGCGAGATGAGCGAAGGATGCGACGAGGGCGGCGTACGCGTATACGAGGAGTTCTCGGAGGAGAGGCGGCCGATGTCGAGGTCGTCGGGGAGGGCGCCTCGCGAGGTGCGCAGGGTGGGCAAATAATAGCTGTTTCACAATAGCAATTAGGAACTTTTGGATAGAATAGGAGGTGCACATGAAAATTGAAACACCGCCTTCATTGCCCCCGCCGCACCCCACGACCCTCGGATTCACAAACCCATTCGCACTTGATAGACTCGCGGTGCTGCAGCTCGGCACCGGCACTAGTGCAACGATGGGTTCGTACACGCGGATGTCAAGGAATTCCGGCCATGCACGCTCCTGTCTAGTCTTAGGGAAAACGGTCAGGTCAAGAATGCGTCGGAGTGCACATTGTCTGTGTAGACACCGCTCATTCTGAGATTCCGCTCGGAGCCGTTTGCGTGGTAGGAGAGAATACCCTGAGGACCGTAGTGGCGTGGACGAAGCAGGAAAGTCACAGGTGTGACACAGTGACAAACGGGATCAACGTCGAAAGTTCAACGTAAGTGCATACACCAGGGCGACTTTGAATGAATTCTGACATTGGAGAAGGTCGTAGAAGTGCTCAACAAAACCAACGGTACCACAAAAACACTCGAAACAAAGAAGCCGGTCACAAAATGAGGGCGATCGGGTTCCCGAAATGGCGGTTCTGTTCAATTTGAGCTGGATTAGCGTGGAATCATATACGGCATGGCTAGATATGAGTCTCACCTACAAAAGCCGCCCAGAATGAAAACAAAAAAGTGGAACACTGAGGACAGAGAGGAAAATCGGATTCTGTGATGTAAGCATTTCCCACGATGCATAAGGACCATTAGATTGAGATCTAATGAATCAAATCGACCTACTGACAAGGTAAAAAAACGATCACAAAAATCTATCGAATTTAAGCACCGCCACTATTTTCCGTTGACGAATAGAATATTACCGTAAATCAGCGCGAACGAAAAACTGGCCTACACGAGAATGAAGAACGATTACTAACGTACTCGTAATAACTTGAACTTGAAACGTCTATTTTTACTTGAAGGCTTTAAATTTGGTCCAGGATATTTTTACAACGATGATTTTTGTCTTAACACTTGTGGGCGTATTGGAAAACAGTTGGCGATTGAGTCTGACGCTTCAAGTCCCTCATCCTTCGTCCCATCGTCCATCGGTCGTTGAGTCTTGGGCGTCCCGTGCGCCAGGCTTTCTCCTCAAAGGGCACCTCCAGCGGGACTTCGGTGCGCGGGAATGGCGGGCTTGTATCCACCAGCGAGCTCGTGGTCACATGGATCTGGAGAAATATGGTTGACTCAGTCAAAGTAAACTGGATTGCATCCCAGCCGACTGAACGTACCTCAAATGGCTTCGGTGCAACTGACTTTTGGCGCAAATGGAAGGACTTAAGCTGAGAGCGCTGCTCCGATGGCGGGGGTGAGCTGTGCAGCGTCGTTTCATGCTCTATTGCAGAGCTGGTCGTATTGTTGAGCGTCGAACGACTGGTGACCCAGAAGAGAGCCGCGGCGTTGAAGACCACCTGGCGCGGATGAGTAAGATATGTCCCAACGCAAACAGGAGAAGTACTGACATCGATTCCGCAGCTAGCGAGACAGAACCACCCGAATTCGTGACCGTGGAGGATGGTCAAAAGTCCGATGTTCACCTGGGAACGGGTCAACGGGCGAGGTGTGCAGAGCGATTGACATCCTACTGTAGATGTTGTGAGGGAGGCGATGGAGGAGACATACGCGCAAGTGGGAGTCACACCGGAGATTGCCATCTTTCAGTTGAACTGATTGTTGACAAAAGCTAATTCATTATCTAAAGTAACAACTCGGAAACCAGCTGAGCTGAAAACCAAACCAATTCTAGTTCTAAGAGTTAATACTTTCAGTACAACAGAAACTACAGCTATCGGTTTTAGATGTTGGCTACACCGAAACAGTACTTAGCAAATTCAAAGTCAGAGGAGCTGAAAGTGAAACTGAAAGTATTTGTTTTGCTTTTGCCAGCAGTTGAACCAATGCTGGAACCAAAACTAAATGTTTTGGTTTTGATTTCAGCTCAAGCTGAAATATAAACTGAAACCATATGTTTCAGTTCAACTGAAAACCCAAACATTTAGTTTTGGTTGGACCGAAACTTGGAGGATCGGTTCAAGTTTCGGTCCTCTAATCAGTTCAGCTGAAACACAACTGCTACATTATATTTTGGTTGTTGTATTGGTTCGACTGCTTTCACAACTGAAACAAATGCTTTCAGTTTGATTTTCAGTTTGTTCAACTCTAAATTTGCTAAATAATGTTTTGGTGCAGCCAAAATCCAAAACTGGTAGCTGTAGTTTCTGTTGTGCCAAAAGTATTAACTGTTAGAACCAAAAATGGTTTGGTTTTCAGCTCAGCTGGTTTCCGAGTCGTTACTTTAGGCAACGAATTACCTGTTGTCAACAATCAGTTCAACTGAAAGATAGCAATCACCGGTGTGAGTGCTTACCATTTCTCCCGCATTCGTCCGAAATCCTTTCAAGTCGGAAGAGGAGGCAAAGGAGGAGAGCAACCAGTTTCTCTGCACGTGAATGATAGGCAGTGGTTTGATCGCCGGAGTTCCGGGCATTGAAAATGCCACCTCCGGTATCCTTCGACCACCATGGCGCTGGCGGCGGACCTCTCGTCGAAATGGCTCCTGGTCTCAGAGCCCATGCCACATGTGCTTCACATCGAACTTGCACGGTTCGTTCATCTTTTCTCGACACTCGAGGTCTCATGCACGATATGCTGCAGAAATCCCGTCAACGCGTTCTCCTCTGAGTGAGTACATGCATCCCTCGAGGTTTGTGGTGGAAGAGGCTCAGAGCTTCAAGATTCTGGCGTGCATACGGATCACTTTTCGACCGAATTATTTCAGAGGGACGGGATGTCCGTGCTGCTGTTTTATCATCCGCCATTCCGAAGCTCTTCACCGCAGGCATTGACCGTACGTTGAAATTCCATTGCTATAGCAACATTCTAGCTCAGAGCCTTCTTTCACAAGTCGCTGATGCAGCCAAAATAACGACTGGAGGCCTCAACGGAGCCGCGAACGTGGACGGCGCACGTAGTTCACTCGCTTTGCTTCGCGATATCAAGGACTTCCAGCACGCAATCGGTGCGCCCGAGCGGTGTCCTTTCCCCGTCATTGTAGCCGTCCACGGGCTTGTCCTCGGCCTCGGTATCGATATCATCTCGGCCTGTGATGTGCGCTACGCCGCGGAGGGCTCACAGTTCAGCGTCAAGGTACGCTTTCCTAGTTCATCCGTCATTTTCGTTCAAGCGAATGATTTATTTTCGCGAAGGAAGTGGACATTGGTCTAGCGGCGGATGTTGGAACACTCGCATACCTCCCTAAAATCACGGGCAATCACTCCCTCATGCGCCAGATGGCATACTCCGCCGCAATTTTTTCTGTTGTCGATGCCGAACGTATGGGGCTTGTGTCGCGTGTCGTGCCGGGCGGACGCACGGAAGTTGTCGCTGCAGCCCTGACTCTTGCAGGCGTGATTGCGGGAAAGAGTCCCATTGCTGTATCTGGGACGAAGCGCATTCTTCTCCACTCGCGGGATCACAGGTGCGGTTTCCGGCATTTCGGGCCCAGTCCCTGATTTACTCCTTTAGCGTCGGCGAGAATCTTGAGTACACTGCTGCATGGAATGCCGCTGCTCTGCAGACTCAGGTAAGCGTCACAGGCTCGCAGTCGGTTTATCCTCACAGCTGTTGACCAATGTAGGACATTCCGGAGACACTTGCTGCTGTGAAAGCCCGCCGCGCACCCAAATTCGCACCCCTTCGGAATGCGAAACTCTAATTCCACCTATAAATTGCTTACCCCCAATGCCGACCCACGTCGAATGCATACATAGAACGGTATTTCGCCGAACTCAGAATACCGACGCCCGCTATTTATAATTTCAGACCAGTTTCTAGACGTTCTCGTGGATACTATCCCACTTACCACGTATTGACCTCACTTACTACCCAGATCCCTGTATTCGCCGACCATCCGAAAACGCCGGAATCTATGCGCTGGACGCAAAGGTTAAGATTGGTTCGAAATATTTGAGGGAGACTCCGTATGGACCTATTATTCCCTCGACAGACTCGAACCTCTCTTAAAGCCCCACTTGCTGGTAACTAGGTTCTCTGGACAGGTGCCGTCGTCTTCTGTTCGGTCGAAGTTCTTTGCACTGCCGTTGGCTTGAATTTCGTGGTCGAGTTCCTTCCTTGACGCGCTGTGGAAATGATTCTTAGTCTGGCACAATCATCAACAGCTGGGTCGGCTTCACGAGCACGGTTCACTTTGGAACACCTACTTGTTCCTTCCTTGACGCGCTGTGGAAATGATTCTTAGTCTGGCACAATCAATCAGCAGCTGGGCCGGCTTCACGAGCACGGTTCACTTCGGAACACCTACTTCAAGCAAGGTTGGTACCTAGACATTCACCAATTTAGATCGTGAGGCTGATGGCACGAAGGCACGGTCTTTATACTCGGGCCGTTATGCGGCGTAGGACGGCTAGCGATGTTTAGCGGGGATGTGGCCGATTTCTTCGTCATTCGTCGTTCATAATTCACACAATCCAACGCCGCGCGTGAGTAAAGAACACAAAGTATTCTGCCCATCTGACATTTGACAACGCCGCTGCAAGCTGATATCCCATCTACTGATAACCTCTTCGCAACATTGATCTGCTCTGTCGGCGTTCAAGCTTATCTGTCTACTTAATGAATGATGCCATGAATGTGATGGGTACACATCTTCAGCGCTCTCAAACAGACCTTCCACGTCGTTCAATTGGGTCTCCCCGACTTAGCTCACAGCACCCTGTGATACCGCGAGCCAGCCTGCGGCAGCATTTTAAACCGGCGTCCTTCTTCCACTGACATATCTGACAGATGGGTACGGCACTTTTACACACCGCACGCTCACTTTCATATCTCCTCACTGTCTTGTCGCTTCATTGCGGAGTGGGCTTCGGTGGCTGAGATTGTGTCCCAGTACCAACAGTCGGCTTTTGTGTGGAGGCTATATCCGGCAATACCCTCTGGTATGCAGTCTTTGGGGCCCAGTATTGATCACGACCGTTGGAGTTTTGCCGTCGGACACGAATCTCAAGAGCATTTCGTGGCATGCGAACACCGCCAATATAAGCTTAAACCACGAGTCCAGCCACCACCCCGGTTCGAGCGGGGCTTACTCATAACTTGGTCGCGGTCCCCGAGGAGTATGTGACTGAGTATAGTTCGGTGCGAATCGCACTTACTACTTGCGAAATGGGGTGATAACTGGTGGTATGGCAGAGACGGAGGTGGAAAAGTTGTGGAGCAAGGCTTAATATAAGCACCAGGGAAATGGGTCTAATGTGGACGCGCTGGGTGCTGCCATCATCAGGGGCAGTTCGCGCCTTCTCCCGCGTGAAATTGGCGCGCGGAGTGGGGAATGGGAGGATTGGATACGAAAAATCGGGCGGGTTGGTGTGCTAAATATGCTCGGCGCTCACTCAAATGAATGGGAAAATAACAGCGCTCTGGGAGAAAGTTATACATGGCCCATAGAAGCCCGCAGCAGGTTCAGGTACGCATCGCAACGTTGAACCAAGCCATCGAACCGAGCCATCGATCGGTACCAGGCTAACTCCGATATCAGATGGCCCCATCTGATATCCGATGCACATGGTGCGTAACCTAATTAGATGGGGATCAAGGCCCCGTGCGCAGCCACCGACGCCATCAGGCTGATCCCAAGACTTTGGTCGTTGGTCGTGGTTGCGCGGAGGGTTCTGAAGCAATGCCAGTCGTTCTCGCAATCTTCTCGTCAGCCCCAAGCACGTTATTTCCATAATTCAGTGTCGTCTGCGACCGATCCCCATGCGTGAGCGAAATTAGTATGTCAGCACAAGCGGTGCTGGGTCATCAGTTCAACAGTTGCGGCCTCCATTTGAATGTGATTTCAATTGGTGTGATACTGATTTCACATCGGAATCATCTGATTGGAAGATCCGGAAACTCGGCCAACGAATCGCGATGTCGATGGGTGATGGTTGATGCGGGATAAGGGGACAAAAAAAGAAAACGTGGGGAGGGATTGAATGGATTGGTAAGTGCGTATGACATCGAACGGCCGCAAACGGTTAAAAAAGGGTTTCTCGGAGTTTGTCTGTTGCCCCGGTCCATACAAACCTCGGACCGACGGAGAGGTTCGGGAAATTGGCGGAAATACGTGAGATAGCGCAGATAAGCTTCAAAAGACCAGACCTAAAGCGACATAGTATTTCTCGGAAGGTGCCACAAATGTATTTTACAAGCCGTGAGACCGCATTTCTTGATTCAGCGGGGTTGTCTTGAGCTGGCCTACCACTGCCTAACCTGGCAAATGTCGAAAATCGGCGTAAAATACGACGAAAAAAATCCAGGCCTACCCCGCAATAGTTGGAAGCAGGTAGGTAGATGGGTACGATTCCGCATAACCAACGCTGCGTCCCGGAAATTGGAATACGAGCAAGCTGGAGTATATCCACATACCCTGCGAAAAAAACACTGGAGTCTATCGGAGCGCTAGCAACGTATGTGCAAATCTAAATTATTAGCCAGTGGACGGCGCATACGAGGGAACAAAGACATTTGTTGAGTCGGTGACGCAACACGACGCGGTCACGTGATCCCTAACTTCATCCACGCTCTGAAATAAATGGGCTTACCGGCAGCGAGGACTATCAATGGGGCTTTCTTAGAGTAACCGGACCCAAAAGACTCCAGTGCGTGTTCAAATTAAAATGTTAATGAATTCACATACAAGTTGAACGGAAGGATCGGAGCAAAGACGATAGTGGGTTCAGGAAGATGCTCCAGGACGCTAGCAAATAGCATATACGGATGTCGGGCATGGAAAATGTGAGACATGTGGATTGATATCTGTTGCTGGGGTAATGGATCGAGTAGAATGATATATGTTGGCCATTTAGGATCCGATGAGGCGCCCCGTCACGCCGGGTGGACTTGAACTGCAGTAGAGTCGATTCAGACTTACTCAAGCAGCCCGGTAGAACAAGAAATAGCAACTTCGAACTATAGTTCCCGAAGAGCAGTACATCAGTTCATCTCTGGCAGTTCGGATGTTGATCTGTTCAACAGTTCAGCTTCAGGGACGGCCCAGCGCGCCGAGACTCACTGGGCAGTATATTCTGGAGCGAAGCAATCTGTCGTTCGAGGGAATTGTGCAGTAGTCAAAATGACGGCTGACTGATTGACATGATCTGTGGAAGCAGCACACGAGTGATTTAGTAGGCACCTCGACGTCGACTGATACTTGGTAATTGGCAGGGTGAATGTAGAGACGAGTATGAATTGTTCTCGGTGTTGGTGGAATCTTCATGGCAGGTGGAGTGGTCGAAACGCAGATGCAGAAATATGGGCGCGCAACACAACGCGGAAGATGAACAGAGACGAGCCCGCATTGAAGCCACATCCAGCCCCACGCGTAGTGGAATTATGTTAACCGACCCTTGAGTTAGTTGGGTCGCGAATGCGGGGGGCAGGCTGAGCTGACGCCGACAGCATTGACTTTCTTGACAAGGCAAGACACAGACTGAAGATGAATGCATAGATCATGCAGGGGATACTGAAGAAAGTGAAGGTGGCCGAGTAAGTGAAGTCACGAACACATCTGAGGAAAGATTTACGAATAGAGTTCAGGTCACCGGCCGTCGCACATCGCACAAAAATAGATCCAGTATCAGGCCCACCGCCTGACAAGGGGAACAGACAGTGCAGGCCGAATCGCAGTGCAAAGGGACCTCAATCTTCATCTGCAATGTAAGAACGTAGGCAGATCGGAGAAGGATAGCCGAGACCTACAGAGGAAATCATTCGCCGCAGGCGGTGCAAGCCCACGCTGATTATCGTGTAACGAGCCAGAGCAATACCTCGGTTGATGATCTCTACCGCCAGTACTGCGTCGACAACGGAGATTTCGACTCTGCGAACCGAACTTGATATTTTGCGAGGCTGATCTGCCCAAAGTCGAGTGCAAGCCTCAAGAGCAGAGACCCCGTCGCCGTGTTATCCCGATATCTGCACGAGACACCAGGTAGTGTCACGCCGTGTGCACAGAGACGATCTGAGATAATTCGCGTTGGAAATGGACAAGGATTTGCTTGGGCTTCTCGGAGCGGGCGCGCATGGGAGAATAGCAAAGACAAGGGATGACCTTGATCCCTGAGGCAACGCCGCAGCGAAGTAAATCGGTTCGAATTGAATAGTGGACAACAGAGAGACGGTGGCGTTGCAACCGAGGTGAAGACAGCCGGAACGAATTCAAATCAGATGATCTTGGTTCGGAACAGCACTCGAAGAAGGTCCAGCGTAATTGATTGGTTGGCCCGGGCGTCCGTGTCTGTGTATGGGAGACTTGGAGTAGCTAGCACATAAGTAGCGCTTCTTGGAAGAAAGATAGAGTTCGGAAGCGCATGCCTAATGCGGCCGAGCCCGCAGCGGTTCTGTGAGCAATCCAGAAGGTAGGCAGAGCGGCGTCTGACGCAGGCTGTGAGAGAAGAAGTGTTTTACAGGAATTATATAGGAAGAAGAGACCGGCTGGTGGGAGCGCGAACTATCCGGATCCGAATCCGCAGATGATACTTATCTGATTCAGGAATCCGGACAGTGAGACTGCCAGAGGGATTGATTCTTCCTCAGAGAGCGGTGCAGATGAACAGATAAACAGAGTTTGTTCGCGACCCAGCGAACGGGCGAGCCGGAAAATGAAGAGGGGTGCCGATGGATAGATGAACAGTAGAAGCAGATCGCCCGGGGAGAAGACGATGGGGTGTGGTATGTTGCGGCCAGGACACAAGTCAAGACAAGTCGAAGATGCACCGAGTTCGAGCTTAGCCTCACCTTTGATTGCCTGGAGGAGAAACTCGAAAAGCATGCCGCGGCGAATTCATCCAAAGATATACCTTGCCCGGAACCTGAAGTCAGACCAAGTATTAGAATTACACCTACCAGAACGTCTCGGCGTTGCAAGGCAGTAGCAGATAGCGCTTGAATTCTTCTCGTCGTTGAAGAAAGTTACCGTTGTAAAAAGTTGAGAGATCGACATGCAAACGCTCGAGACAACATTGATGATGCATTATGACGGCAGTGCGAGGAACGACCGACGCCGTCAGGCGTATTGTTCCGCAGGAGAGAACGATCGTGTCTCAATGATCCTGTCTCGGAACGACGACACTTGAGCGATACCTCCGTTGATGATATCTGCCAGTCGGTTTGATTCCCTCCTAGACTTGAAGAGAGCCGGGTCATCATAAGGCGTTTTGCTTCCGGTGTGTCGTTTGATGTATGATGCACGATTCATCCAATGCCATGGATGGGCACTGGATGGGTGATAGGATAATGTCGTCCGCGGGAGGCAATACGATTCAGAAAAAGACAAGTGAAAAAGAAGCTCGCCGGTATTGACATTGGTTTCATGGAGTCAGCCCCGCGTCGGCGCTTCAATCGCAGGCGTTTGACTCGGATGGTGGGGGAGTAGGCGAGGAGGCAGTACGATTCAGAAGAAGCTCGTTGGCATTGGTTTCATGGGTAGGTAAGCTCCGAGTCGGCGCTTCAATCACAGGCGTTTGAGCCGGATGGGCTGGGGAGAAGCACGAGCGATGACGTTGAGATGGACTCTGGACTTGCTTGCTGACTTGGTGCCGACTTGAGGATCGGACCAGGCGAAGAGAGATCGACGAGCGAGCAGTGTTGGCTATGGGGCCTGGGGCTAGGACGATTGGCCAGGATTGGCCCGCGGTGAACGAAGGACGTGGAGGATGCTGATGGTCAAGACGATGCAGTGCAGTGCAGTGACCGGGTCAATTTTCAAAGATGCCGTACGTGTTTGATCGCCTCGCGGGCTTTCCGTTTTCATTCTGATTTTGAACCACACGGTGATTGGTTGAGACCTGGCAAGATGATTAGATTGATTTAATTGAGCAAGTTACGGTTCGGGTGCCAGGGAATTTGAATCAAAATAGCGTGAGTGGAGGGATGCGGGTAGATAAGTAGAAATGTTGTCACAGTTGGTTGTGTGTCCATGCATGGAGTGATTTCGGACCGAGTCTGTGAAATGAGATGAAGAGGAAGCTGCCTGGGTACGAATAAGAACGCAAAGTTGGTCGAAATCGATGTATGTATAATAGCAGTGAAGTAAATATAATATCGAAGCAACTGATGTACATATGAGCGTTGGTTAGTTCGCGCTTCGACTGTTGTATAGCAATCGGGGAAATAACTTCAAACTTGGAGACGGTAACTTCGTCGCATGGATGATTAGATTGTAGTGATTTTCGAACCGCGGATCGGGACAAATGACCAAGAAAAGAAAAAGTTGAAACTTGAAGATCGTAGCATCGTCGCATGGATGATTAGATTCTGCTCATTTTCTCTACACGAATGGGAAGAAGGGACTATGTTTATCTAAATCGGTTCGGTGGCAATTGCAAGCGAAACTGGATTAGATGTAGATGGGTTGGTCGCGCGAGGAACGAACGAACGAGGGAAGATAGTACACCAACTGAGCGACAGAGGGAGTAGACAGACGGCGAAAGAGAAAGAACGCGACGGTAGATGAACACCAGAGGAACAGATGGACAGATCCAGGATGCCGACGCGACGGTACTAGTAGTCCAAGATGAACAGGAGAAGATGAAGACGAAGTAGGAAGATCGACGGCGCGGGTACCTAGCTGAATATTGGACTCGGATGAGATGGCGTTACAGCAGGTCGACAGATGCTAGTCGTCTTATAAGATGAACCCGAGAAGTAGAAGATGAAGAAGAAAGATCGACGGGAGGGTGCCTGCGGGGTTGGTACTTATACCAAGTATACTGGACTCCCTCAGCGTCGGATTAGATTGGAGTGGACTCGAATCAGATTAGAAAGTACTGACACTGACGGAGCAAGAGCAAAAGGTGGGATATACTTGAATTGAATCAAATTGGGAGGTCCAAGTCGCGTTTTAGTTGGATCAGAGAACACGACGCGATGCGAGGGGATGCGATATCGATATCGCCAGAGTGGTAGGTATGCACCGAACCTCCGCGGTGCTAGACGAGACTATCAACGACGACGCGTAGAACAGCGTAGCGCGAGTAGGAGGTAGCGCCTAGCACGTAGCGCTTACCCTACATACACGACGATACACCCATTCATATCGGACTGATGAACGAAGATCGCCATGACGCTGCCAGCGGTTCTGGAGTTGGAGCCGGAGTTGCGTGGATGTACTGTAGCGCAGCCATTTATGTCGGGACTGATGAACGAAGATCGCCATGACGCTGCGCTGCGTAGGCTGGAGTTGGAGTTGGACCCAGTGGATCGGCATTCCCGGGAAAAACCAAACGAGACGCGACGCGAGGGCCAAAGTCAAGGTTTCGAGTAAGATACCCAGCACAGCACACAGGAGAAGGGGCGTGTCGTGTCGGGGAGAGATTAAATTAACCCGCGACGCGTCGCGTGGCGTGGTGTGCAGGACGCTGAACCATTAATATCGCCACGCCCCGCCCCATATTCCGAGTCCATATTCCGAGTCCATATGTATTCCGTGTTGATGGGAACCCGCTCTGCCTCCTTCTTCTTGTTGTTCTTCTTTTTCTTCTTGTCTCCTGTATAAATAAATCAATTGTGTTGTATCAACTGTGCAAAAAAAAACTGAACAGAGTCCAGACAGGTGAGATCGCCGTCGCCGTCGCCGTTGCGGGAGAGATTTGCGGTATTGGGAGGGCTGCGCCGCCTCCTTCTTGTGTTGTATGAGCGAACTGAATAGAGAATAGAGAGGTCAGTTCAGATCGTACTTCCCAAGAAGGAAGTTGTTGTATTACAGGCGCCGCGTTCCATATAGTTACACACCTCCCATGGGCCCAGGAAGGAAAGATTTCCACAGGAGCAGTGCAGCGATGCGATGCGAACGAACGAACGTGTTCCGTGTATGTATACGCCGGGAGATCGTCTATCATATCAGGGTGATATCATCACGGACTGGACGCGGAGGTATCGGGAGGGGAAGACAGCGGGAGATCGACGGTAGATGTGGAGTCGTGACGGGGCGGGTTGGATTGGGTTGGGGTGCGTAGGTGGCTGGAGACGTATCCGTAGGTGGCGGGATGGATGGATGGACGAACGGCGGCCGGCGATGAGATATCCATATCATGTTGCGCGTCTAAACATACAGGGCGTATTTACACCCACACGCAAGGCTGGCAGACATCCGCAAAGATAGCACGGACGCAACGCAAAGATAGCAGCAGCAGCAGCATCGGCGGCAGTGCGAGGAACGTACGGCGTCCATACAATTTCCCAGAAAAGCAGCACAGAACAGACCAGAACATATATGATACGATCTGGGTTCTCCCGAGGTATTGATTCCGCGCGTGATGGATGATGGATCGAATGATAAGCATAGCGCAGCGTCTGTCGGTGGGAGCGGACTGATGTATGTAAGGACTGCATGTATGTACACACCACTAATAGATGCGGTACGGGTTCTAAAGAGAACAAGGGCAGGGGGTGGGAAGGGTTTCACGGTGCCGGGGTGGGGGTGTACGTCAGGCGGGCGCTCGGCAGGGGGTGTTGTCACTGTGGGGAGGCGAGGAGGCGAGGACGGCGAGGACGGGAGGGGGAGGCTAAGCGAGGGATCGTCGGTGTCGGGATCAGGAGGAGCTGCAGGACGACGTATGATGAGGTCGGGTCAAAGATGGGTAGAGGATCATCAAATATTAATTATCAATTTTTCGAGGATGACGAGGCGGTGAGGTGTGAGAGGATCTGCGAGATCTGATTTAGCGGCGGCCATGTGCAGGGGCGTGATTGGCTGGTGTTAGTGAATGGGAGAAGCTGATGGCCGGGGCGGCTGGGAACGCGTAGCCTGATGGGGATCAAGCGAGCTGGTTTGTCTCGTTGTTTGTAGCGGGCGATGGCAACAGTTGGTTGATCAGAGCCATCACCAGGTCCGATGTTTGTGTCGTTGTGCGCAGGGAGTGTTTTTCTTAAAAGGCCGAGGCTGATTCACGATCCATCAGGGAACAACAGAACAAGAACAAGAACGAGCCGTCCCCTGAAGACGACAGACCCTCGACGCCAGACAGGAACGTCGACCCCGCGGCCTACGACAACTTTGAAGCGAAGCAGATGCCCCATCGCGTCGAGCCCTACCCCATGTCCACCAGCCAGCCCCAGCCCGCCTATCCGTACGCGAGCCCCGCCGCCCCCGCCAACAAGCAGCGCCGCAGCCCCTACGAGCGCCGCGCGTCCCCGCCGCCGATTGCCACCCTCCCGACCCACTCCGGCTCGCCGTCCCCGTCCGCCGCCTCGTCGCTCGACCGGTCCGGCGTCTCCACCCCGCCCGTCTCCGCGCCCGTCCAGCGCCGCTCGCCGCCGCCCCCGCACCACCCGCAGCACCACTACCCCACCTACGAGATGCCCCGCGGCTACCAGGGCGGCTACATGTACGCGCCCCCGCCCCCGCCCCCCGCCCAGTACCACCCCCACCCCGACGACCACCGCGGCGCCTACGACCACCAGGCCCACCCCCAGTACGCGCCCCAGCCCTTCCCCATCAGCCACGGCGGCTACGTGCCGTATCCCCTCCCCGGCACGATGCTCAGCCAGCCGATGGCCCCGCCGCCCGGCAGCGGCGCACCAGGCAGCGGCCCCGGCGTCATCCAGGTCGTGCACACCGACGACGCCGCCACCAAGCTCAGCGACCGCGTCAGGAGACGCTGCTTCAACTGCTGCACGACGGACACCAGCACGTGGCGCCGCAGCAACCTCAGTCCCGGAAAAGTCGTACGTCGTTGAGCGTTGCAGTGACGACATGCTGACGCGCCTTGTAGCTCTGCAACAAGTGCGGCCTCTTTGAGCGCACCCACTCGCGGCCCCGCCCAGAGCAGTTCCCCCACAAGCGGGGGCCTCTCGCGTCCTCCACTCTCCGCTCCCGTTCCCCCCCGCAGTCCCAGGTGAGCGTCGTTTCCTTTGTCGTGTCGTTTTGTCTTTGTGTCTTTTCGTGCTTTCGTCTTTGTGGGCGTCGTTTTTTTCTTTGTGGGCACCGTTTTTCGGGGGTCCTTGCCACTTTCCTTTTCGGGACGTCGCCTCTCGTCTTTGTGGGCGCGTTCCATTCTCGCGTATCGCAGTCCTTCTCCGCCGTTTTTTTTGGGTGGCGTCCCTTCCACTTTCCTTTTTGGGACAAGTGTCGTCGTTATGTCTTTGTGGGCGCCTTCCATTCCATTCCATTATCGCAGCCCGTTCTCCGCCGTCTTTTCCTGTCTATGACGTCCTTTCCCAACCGCGCGCTAACACCCCCTTCTCTCCCTCCCAGCCAACGTACCAAAACCCCCCACACTACCCCCCGCCCCCACCCACCAACGCCGCCTCCTCCTCCTCCGCCCCCACCAACGGCAACCCCTCCACCTCCTCCCCCAATCCCAACACCTACGCGCCTCCCCCCGCTGCTACCAACAACGCTGCGCCGAATAACGGCAACGCCCCGCCTTCCCATCCTGGGACGCCTAACCCACAGCAGCAGCAAGCCGCGAACGGGAAGAATCCCAGCCCGAAGCTGCCGGGGTGGATTCGATGGGGCGGCCTGCGTCGAGGGATGGACGTGCCGCGGGGCAGGTGAAGGATGAGGGGAGGCGGGAGGAGGGGAGAAGGGAGAGGAGCCCTGAGTAGCTGTCTGGGCGGGCGAAAAACAAAATCTTCTCGAGATGCACCGTGAGTGCGAGCGCTGGCGGCTGGGACTTGACGTGACCTTGACTTCTTTCTTTCTTTCTTTGTGTATATTTAATCCCTTTTTTTCTTTCATTTCTTCTTCCGTTTGTTCGTCGCTGTGTTCTCTCCACTTGATACTTTTAATCCTCTCTTCGTCCCTTTTTTCTTCACTTGCACGCCTTGTCTTTTCTAAATCGTCGTATGAACTGAATCGTAACTTGAATCATACCTACCGTGTAGCTTCAGCCTTTTCTTTGTTTATTCCTCTCTTTCCTACTGTAGAGACCTACGTATATTCCTCGTCTCTACGTATATTCCGCGTCTCTCGTATATTCGTGTCTTGAGAATTGAATCTGAATACGAAGCTGAAATTCTACGATGTAGCTAGTGTGAAATGCAAATAAAGAGACCGAGATCTTGGTACCCCTGCGAGCCCGAGCGCGGTGTACATAGGCTGCACAGGAACGACGACGACGACGACGACACTCTTTTTGACGGGTCGGGGACTTCGCTCATAAATAGTTCATGGCCAATATTGCGGGATGGTCGGGCGGGCTTGAGCGGCGCGGCGGCGACGTCGTCCTACGGCAAGCAAGCAATTGCAGACTTAGGATAGGAATCTTAGAATCCAGAGGACGAATCAGGAAATAACATTTCCTTATTTAGTAACTCAATAGGCTGTCTCAAGGGGCTTCGGAGATAAGAATAGCCGACATCGGCTAGGGGAGGGGGGGGTCTGGCGGGGCCTGGAAAAAAACTTTTGTAGGTCAAAAGTTTTCGGGTCTGAAATGGCATTGTTTGCCCAGTAGGCCACCCAGGTAGTCAATAGTCGATACATCCTTCAAAATACACCTGAATTCTACTGTACAGTCGATATCCTAGGCGCCGATCCCGCCGAGCCCGCCGCCATCAGCCATCAGTGATCTTCGGAACGCTCCGGGGCCACGGCTCAGGCATGGAAATTTTACAACTCGCGAGCACGTCCTCCACTTTAAACTTATACACGCACATTGCACACCTCAATGGTAAAAAAGGAAAAAAACAAAGAAAGTGTGTCTTTGACTTGTTGAATACTGTGATATTGAGTAACTTAAACAGACATTAACGGGGAAACTCTGCATGCACATACAATTTGCATACAGAGCACTCGGCAGGGACTCGGCGAGACCGACATCAACTTACGGAGTTGCAATCCATTGACGTCTTGGGAGCCGGCCCCGTCGGTCCGGCCCAGGGGTGGGAACCACCTTCCCGATATGGAAGGAGGGGAAGGGGGGAGGGTCAGCGAACCTCTGGAAAAAAAACTTTTGTAGGTGATATCTTTTTTTCTTATCTCCGGAGCCCCTTGGGCTGTCTACAAAGATACTCTGCTCTACCTCGAGTAGCGAACACCACTCGTCGCTGGAACGAGGTACTATAGAGAAAACGCCACTAGCACTTGACTTTTGATACGGAGAATTGACAGCGAATATGGAATGGATCAGAATACGGGGATGGTGTGGATACGGGGAGGATATGCATTTTGGTGTGGGTTTGGATTTGGATGAGAGTATGTACAGCGTATGTGTATGAATCAAACAAAAATATGATTGGTGGGAGTGAGTTTCGATGTGGTACGGATATGTATACAGCTACTGCGGGTGCGGGGGTAGGAGTATGGTAGGTATGGTATCGCATATTGGCCTAGGGTGTGTCGAGATGGGCTCGCTCCGTCAACTTCGCGCGGCGCTGAGGAGCGTGACGGAGGTGCTGGTCTTCCTCCGTGCCGTGCGCCCTCGTGGGTCAACCGACTACCCGCCCCGACCCAGCCATCTCGCCAAACCATTCCTCTCGTCCCCGTGTCCGTCCTTATCCGCGTCTTGCTCCTTCCTCCCGGGTGAGCCTTCACGTCGAGTAAGTGCGCTGTCAAGGGTCCTGTTCTTTACCGGCGTCGTGCAGCAGGCTCGTGGCTCTCGCTCTAGAATCGAGTTTATGCCTCGGCACACCCCACCCCCGACCTGCGCTCCATCGCGCGAAACGTCTTCGAATGTCGTGCGCCCTGCCGTCCCGGTCAGCGTCTGCGATGCTCCATCCCCCGGGTGGGCCTCTGTCACCTCGGGTGGACGTCCCCGCCCACGCGGGTTAGTGCGCTGTCACCTTGGCGCGCTGGACAGAACGGGAGGTGAAGGCGGCCCTACTCTTCCTCGGCGTCGCGCGTGCTCTCGCTCTATGCGTCGCTCCCTACGAATACGCCCCGGTCCATGCATCGTGCGTCGTGCTCGTGAATCACTGGCTCCCCGTCTGCGCAGCTGTATTCCGACCTGGACACGAGGGTGACACACAACGGCGAGGCAGTCCTGTCCTTCGTCGGCGTCGTGCTTGCTCGCGGGTCGATCGCTACGCATTCCCTCGGCACACCCGCCCCGACCTGCGCTCCATCTAGCGGGAAGCTGCTTGTCCGTGCGTCGTTGGTCCCCGCCTGCGCAGCTCTATTCCGGCCTGGACAGTAGGGTGACGCGCCGCGGGGAGGTGAAAGAACGGCGGTGGCGAAAGCGTTCCCGTGCCTAGGCGCCCTCACCTCCCCGTCTCATCTCCCTCTACGTCGTCCTCTATCCTCCGGGCGGCGAGTGTATTACGCGCCCGCATGTCAGGGAGGGGAGCTTTGACGGCGGCGGGCGATCTGCTGCTCCGTTGACCTTGAGGGCTGCATGCCTCCGCCCACCCAGCGCTCCATCGCAGCACGAAACCGCTCCCCAACTCGCCGTGCGTGGCTCCCACCCGTCTCCTTTGCTCCTCGATATCTGCGGCGGGCCATTGGGGAGATATGGGAGACGGCGGAAGGGGTGAGAGTCGGTGAGCGTCGTGGCAATGGCGATCGGACAAGCGAACGGGAGAGGAGGTGAGAGGCGACGAAGGAGAGGATGAAGAGGAGGCGCTGGTGGGAAGGGGTGTGAATGTTATGGGAAGAGGCCAAAGTGGGAGACGCGCAGGCGCGGGCGTCGTGTCTGGCGGGAGGCGTTAGTACTTGGGTTCCATCTAGTAGAGTGGATGAGGTACCTCGATGCATAATTGACATACATCTGCGCGTCCATCAGCTCGTCCTCGGACTCTGCGACCTCCACCGTATTGACAGGTATGCGGGCTTCCGTGCGCGGCAAGAAACAGCGGGTACCACGCGCTGCGTGAGGGCGACGAGCGCCGCCTGCGAGCTCACGATTGCGGTGAGGAACATGAGCTTCCGCGCGGAGGAGGGAGGAGGTGTAGGACTAGGATGTGCTCTCTGTGCCGAGGAGGGAAGTGGAGGTCGTCGCTGAGGGAAAGTAGAGCGAGAAGCGGAGGGTGAGTAGACGGAGAAGTAGACGCAGTGGAGGAGCGTCTTCTCCGGTCCTTCGCTGGCTGTGTTTGTGGGAAGGATGGAGAAGGCGAGGGGAGTCGAAGTCGGAGAGGTAGACGAACAGGAGTCACAGTGGAAAGAGTGAAGACCGTCTTCAAAGTCTCGTCCGCATCCACGGTGGAAGTCGCAGAAGTCGCAGCAGCAGCTGCGGCAAAAGTCTTGCCCACCGTCAGCAGCAATACGAATGCAATCCAATTCTCATCGCAGTAGAGGTTCGCCGAGAGTAGTGAAAGCAGACGTGGGGGAGGAGCGGCTTCTGCGTCTGTTCCTTCGCTTACTGAGTCCGTAGGACGAATGGAGAGTCCAAGTCGAAATCGCGTCCGTGTCCATAGCCGTAGCAAAAGTCGTCGAAGTTGGCAAGTTGCAGAGGTCAACGGAGAAACCGCAGTGGAAATCGCAGCTGCAGCAGCTGATGTCCTGCCGCACCAACAAGCAGCCGATCCACCGTAGCATCCATCCTGCGAGTACAGCGAGTGATCTAGCTGCGCATACTCTCGGCAAAAGCCAGCCGTACATTCGTTTGCATGGAAGATAGACTCGCTGCGGGTGTGGAGGTATCGATGGCTGCACCGCGGTGATATCAACGCCTTATCAAGCCTAGTTAGGGCCCATGTGCTATGTCTGTGGACGGCGGGGTTTTTTCAAGTTTTTCAAGTTGAAAAAAGAGGAGAAAAAGAGAGAAAAGGGAGGGAATTTATAGGAGCTCTTACTGTAATTTAGCTTTGAAATCCGAGGTCCTAACTGCGTAAAAACACTGAAGCGCGCGGGTGTTGCGGATGTCGACTTGATTTCGGGAAGTTCCCGCTTGAAAAGTGCGATGTTACCGCATCGCGCGTTGTGCGTATGTTCGGAACAACCCGACAGCCAATGGTTTTCAAGAACCACCCGGCCAACACCCGGCGCAAATTCCGTGCTTTACATTACGCCACTCGGGTCAGTTCTCTGTGATAGCCCGGCCGTTCCGACTCGGGAACTTGCGTCGGCAATCCCCCATCTGTCCACGATTTAGGTTTGAGCAGGTTTGAGCCCAGAAGGTAGTCTGGCTCACAACACAAGTACTTTACAACTTTACAAGGTAATCAAATATACTGCCTGTCTCCAAAAATTATACATTCATCCCCACTCACAGCCAGCATTACTTGTGGTCACTTTCTGTATTTCTTTTGTCAAGTTGTCCACATCGCGACTTCAAGTGCCTCTCATCGCATCTCAACATATCTAATGCAATTTCTCATTGCAATCGGAAGAGGGGTGTAGTAAGCGACAAATTTAGTAAATCTACAGTAACAGTACAATTTTTCCGAAATTGCTGGTGAAAGGTAAGTGCCTCTGACGAGTGCTGCTGGGCACACTGGGTGGGAACATCCAGCACCCACCCGTTCGCCCATGCACAAGGAGGAAGAGGCAGTGGTGGGTGGAATGCGGTGCACGGGGAGCGAGGCGAAGACCGGGAGCGTCATGGGACGCGGCTTGCGGGGAGTGGGTGGGACACAGCAGGCAGGGAGCAGGTGGGATGGAGCGCACAGGGACGGGCGGGGACACGGTTTTCGGGGATCAATCTGGGACGCAGCGCACGAGAAGCGGGTGGGATGCAGTGTGTAGGGAGCGGGCGGAGACGCGGCGTGCAGGGAGCAGGGCGGGGAAGTGCAGCTGCACTCCCCGACGATGTCGATCCCGCCCGCAAGCACGGCCATCCGAGGTTGCACGACGTGTATAAGGCTGCATCAATGTTGTAAAAGATGGGAAAGAAAAGGGGAATGAGACGAACCTGCTCAATCCCCTCGTTCCACGCTCACTCACGACACATTTGCGGATCGGAATTTCATGCCGTCGGGAGGTGACACGAGTATGAGACGAGACTGAGAAGAGAACGAGGCGAGCTGAGGGCGAAGAATAAGGCGAGATTGAAGACGAGGCAGAGGCTAGAGTGGGCAGATGTGGTTCGTGGGAGAGGCCTGTTCGTTCCAGGCAGCGTGCAGGCGGCGGTGGGCGTCTGTTACAACAGTAACGAGACAAAAAGAGACGAGGGGACAACCGCGTTGTACCGCGTCGTGCGGTCGTCCCCTCGTTTGCAAGGTCAAGAGCAATGGCAAACAAAGCCAAATAATGCACTTGCCAAATGGAGCGACATACGATCCACTGGCATGGCACATGGGCCCTAGTTAGAGCGTGGATGGAGACGATATGACTGAGTTGCTCACACTGCGTGGCGATACCGATACAAAACGGCCAACATCCACACCCAAAAGTACGGCCGCCGGGCGTGAATCGGGGTGGGCTACACGGTTAGTGGTATTGTTATCTTTCGTGGACAATGAAAGAACATGCGATACTCACGATAGCTCACAGTGCAATCTCTACGCACCAGCGCCCGTCGCGCGATAGACGAGGACGTATCAAGGCCTTGCGAGACATCTTTAACCAATAGTGTAGTTATACCTCCAGTGCGAAGGGAATCAGTTGTGGTGTGAAAGCAAGGGGTATGCACCGGCAAATGCCGAGACACCGGCTGGGGGTAGGGGGGTCTCGAAGGGCTCTTATTCCACTTTTCCGACCAAGGTTCAAAATGGTCTGAAAACACGTTTTGGATGATTTTTTCAAAAAATGTGAAAATATTTATATATTCACGTGATCATCAACCTCGGGCCGCCCACCAGGCGACCTAAAATGTTGGTGGGACAAGGTGCCAAAAGAGATAGAAGTTGTTAGGTTTCAATTCATCCACAAGAAATATGAATGTGCCCAGCTGTAGAGGTCAAGTAGAGGTACAGGACTAGAAAAAATTTATTGATCGGCCGACGGGATTACCGGATTTGGAAGTGGCTGTGCTCGGCTAAGGGGGGTAGGTAGGTCGAAGGGCCTTAATCCACTTTTCCGACCCAGTGGTCGAAATTTTAATCTCGCTTACCCCTTGTGTGAAAGAAACAAGCGTTAGGTGCCGGGCCGCCCGGCATTTTTCCCCGCCTTTCTTCTTGCCATCGTCCGCTGTACTCAGACTGCACGCCTCACGTCCCAGGTCACGCCTGTCTCCCTAGAACTGCTTCGATGAAAATCACAGAGATCGTTCTTGGACCTGGAGACTACAAATTTCTACCTACCGCGGACAGTGGGACTTACTGCTGGCTTCAAAAGGAGCATTATGAGCGAATCGAGGAACGCTGCTGGGGACGCATGAACCGTGACAGCCCGATCTCCGGCTTGTGTACAGACCTTGTCGACACCTGCTTCGTCTTTGTGTTTCACTGCGGAGCGAATGGAAGAACGACTTTGAGCCATGTCGTTTCTGGCATCGATATCGCAGTTCGTTTGCAGCACTCTATCACCTCTCTCAGTTTAATCAAAGCTCGCCATGACATAGGTCTTCACCGCACAAATGCAGTATGTCGCCGGTGGAGATCCGCTCAATCAGGTAGATCTCGTCGTCTTCCAGGGGCGCCAAAACGACGTCCCTTCCGAGATCCTGGAAGAGGACCGCATGTGGTTATCAGAAACCCTAGATCGTATCAAGACGCCGTCGTGCAACGCTTTCGTCTATCCAAAACTTTTGGGTTACGGACTTGTGCTCGTCGAGAAATCCTCTGGAGACGTTACCATTCCGATCCCGCCCAGTAGAGCCAACAACATCCCGAAATTCCTTCGCTGCGTAACTTCGGCACCCACTCCTACAACGTTCGCCAAGAGAAGATTAGTCGACGCATTCTATCGAATCCAATCCACCGCCTCATACATTGCATCCAAACGTACCAGTATCCCAGGCTTCGAAGTGTATGACGGGACCCGCAGACTCGCTATCTCCCCTTCCTCTGACGATACACGCGAGATCTTCCGCATCGCTTCCATGCACCCCAACTTCCCGTACTGTATCGTTTCGACCAAAGGTTCACGGGGTGTCACCCGTCACCTCAATTGTTCACCGAACAAAATAGTTCATTCCTCGGCAATCACGTTAAAATTACCTTATATGGAAGTCCGGCGAATGCCGGACCGAATTTTTTTCACAGTTTTTGCCTTTTTGGGACGAAAAATTGAAAAGTCACCGTCACAGGTACCAAAATTGTTCAGTTCACAGGTCTCTGTCACCCGTCACCTGAACCTTTGGTCGAAACGATACAGTATTTCGAGCCCATCCAGCCGTCAGACTTCAATATTGCCATCCGTGTCATACCAACCAACGAGATGAGGACGTATGTGATAAGCCTGTCGACGGTGATACAGAAGGTTGGAGCACTCTGTGAGGTTGCAGGGTGCCGCAAACTCACGACTAAAAACTGTTCATCGTGCAAGGGTGCTTACTACTGCAGCAGGAGCCACCAGGAGGAACATTGGGCGATCCACAAAATATGGTGTAAGAGCCATCGATGTATACCGGGAGGGATGGTTGGATGCCGTCTGGACGATGGAGAGATACAACCCTTGAAGCCTGGCGAGAAGAGGTCGTGGATGTGACCGACGGGAAAGACGGAGACGAGAAAAGGGCGTCTGGATAGAATGTTAGAAGAAATAACACCCCCAAATGGCTGTCGGTGTGCCTTGATACTCGAATGCAAATGAAATTCTGATCTTTCATGACTTCTCCTTCAAGTTCACTCAATTTCCTCGTTGTTGTCAAACAATCCAGGCGCGTCGATGTCCATGGCTGCAAGAAAGTTGCGTGTTGCTCCGTACAGTCGAAGGCTTCGGATTCAGAAATATTCCGCGGGGGAAGTCAAGTCTGGTTTCAATATCTCCACTTAGTGCCCCTACCATACGATACGATATTATTTAATTAACCCTCTTGATCCTGCGCGCGCGCCGTGCTGATGCCTATGAATAAAATGTTTCGCGTCGCCTCTCCAAAAATGGAACCACAACCAACAGCATTTCTATATCTACCCCCATATACAAATACTCCCTCCAGCCCTCGAACCGTGCTCAATCGAATCATCTTGCTGGTTCAACCAACCATCCAATCACCGTATGGTTCAAAATCAAAATCCAAAGCCCCCCGTAATCAAATACGTACGGCATGTTTGACCCGGTCACTGCATCGTCTTGACCATCAGCATCCACCAAGCATCCACTCAGCATCTTCGTCGACAATTCGTCGACCTCGTTCGCTGCGGGCCAATCATCCAGGCCCCCGGGGCCATCGTATCGCAAACACTACTCGCTCATCGATCTCTTCCCTGTCCAAGGACGATCGATCGCCCAGAGGCGGGCTCAAGTCAGCAAGCAAGTCAGCAAGCAAGTCGTCTACGCATCCAAATGCTTGCGCCTGCGATTGAAGCGCCGACTCGGGCTTGCTTGGTACACCCATGAAACGAATACCAAGCCCGTCCAGTGGGAGTCTTTTGAATCTGTACTGCCTCCTGCGGACGACATGATACCTGGCATTGAATGAATGAATCATGATGCATGCATCAAACGACCGGAAGCAAAAGGTATGATGACCCGGTCCTCTTCCAGGAGGGAATCAAATCGACTAGCAGATAATCATCATCAACGGAGGTATCGCTCAAACTTCAAGTGTCGTTCCGAGACACGATCGTTCTCTCCTTCGGAACAGTCCACCGACAATCACGGTGGTCGGTTGTTCCTCGCACTACCGTCATATACATGATCAATACTGTCTCAAGCGTTTCTAGACTCAGATCTCTCAACCTTCTCCATCGGCAACTTTCTTCAGCGAGAAGAATTCAAGCGCTATCTGCGCCTGCCGTTGAACAGATGAAGAGACGTTCTGTGAAGCGTAATTATATTACTTGATCTGACTTCGTGGCTAGTTATGCCTTTGGATGGATACGCATACTTTCGTCCCTCCAGGAAATCTCTATAACAACGTCGAAGTTGAATTTGGTGCGTCCTCGATGAATTCTGTCTCGGTTGTATACACGGCACACCCCATCGTGTCCTCCTGGGCGATCTTCTTCTTCTACTTTTCATCTACCTATCGGCACCGCGTCTTCTTCATTTTGGCTATATCTCCGGCGAGCCGGGTCAACTGTCGAACAAGCTCTGTTTATCTGCACCGCTCTGGAAGAATCGACGATTATCAACCCTCAGTCTCCCAGTCCGGAATCAGATAAGTATCATCAGGGATCCACCAGCCGGTCTCTCCAGCGATCTTCTTTCAATACGCTTCCATCACAGCCTGCGTCAGATGCCGCTGCTAACTAGCTGCCTTCCAGATTGGTTCCCCCGCTGCAGACTCGAACGGATTTGGCATGCGTATCGGAACTCTATCTGCCTTTCAAACCACTCCAAGTCTCCCAGACACAAACACGGACATCTGGGCCAACCAATCCCCCTGGACGATCTTCGAGTGCTGTTCCGAACCAACTTGAAGATCATCTGGTTCGAATTCGTTCCGGATCGGCTCGGGATCAAGCGAATGAAATCTATCTGTCCCCACCTAGGTTGCAACACCACGTCTCCCTGTTGTCCACTAACCTATTTACTTATTTGCCTCAGGACTCACGCTCGTCTCTTTGTTCATCTATACCGCGCGCCCGCTCCGCTCTGCAAAACCGAAGCAAACTTTCGTCTATTTTCAAGGCGAAAGGTTCCCAGTTCGAGTCCGAGTCTGTGCGCATGGCGCGACACTCGTCGCCTCTTGCTATTATACATGTTTGTCTGGGCTGCAGATATGTTGGCGATGGGGGCCTTTTCCCCTGAGGCTTACACTCGACATTACGCAGATCCGCCTCGCAAAATATCAAGTCTGGTTCGCAAAATCGAAGTCGCCGTCGTCGATGCAGTACTGGCGGTGGAGACAATCATCCAAGGCATCGCTCTGGTAGTCTTGTGTTGAGCGCGGGGTCTTGATCGTGTAGCGCGGCTATTACATAATCTTAGCTAATATCAGTTCCATCATTTGCGTGTATTCTCGGTTGGGGACAGTTATGGCGCGAATCTTGTTTCCAACACGCGACGCACGGGTTCAAAGTGCCCACAATTATTTGTGCGAATTTCGAGTAAGTCTTCCACCTCAATGCAACTCGCCTGTGAATCACGTGGTTGACCAAGCCAAAACGGCCCATTTTTCAACACGCCTTCTGTCCCTTAGTTCGCAATTCTGAACAACATTTATCTAGGAACATCAACAAAAGTCGTTCCCAAGTCGAATTTTCTCAAGCAGACGGAATTCCATGCAGTAGGAACGAAATCGGAATCTGATTAGCTAAGATTATGTAATAGTGGCGCATCACGATCAGGACCCCGCGCTCAACAACAGACTTTATATAGCGAGGTACGAGTGTCCATATAAAGTGTCTGTCTACGAGAGACTATCGCTCTGGCTCGTTACAAGATAATCAGTTTGGTTTTGCACCGCCTGCATCGAATGCTTTCCTCTCTAAATCTCGGTCATCCTTCTCCGATCTGCTTACGTTCTTATATTGCAAATGAAGACTGAGGATCCTTTGCACTGGGATTGGACTTACACTTCTTGTTCCCCTTGCCAGTGGCTGGCCTGATACTGGATCTATTTCCGTGCGATGTGCGACGGCGGACTGAAGTCTATTCGTAAATCTGTCCTCAAATGCATTCGGCACTTCCTCGACCATCTTCACGTTCTCGAGTATTCGGCCTATTCAACGGAGTCACTATCTGCACGATTTATCTGTTCGGCCCCTTTGTTCTGCGTCTTATCTGGGGAAAATAGTCAATTCTATCGGCATCAGCTTAGCTTGCCCTCGCATTCACGACCCAACTAGCTCAAGGGTCAGTCAAGTGGAGCTGGATGTGGAGCAAGAAGCGTCTTCTACCCTTGGTCGATTATACACACGCCGGAGTGTCGTTTTAAATTATTATCCGAACTCATCTCCGTTCATCCCCCGCGTTGTGCACCAATTTTTCTGCATCTCCGTTTCGACCACTCCACCTGCCAGTAAAGTTCCACCAACACCGAGAACAGTTTATGCCCGTCCTATATATGTCTATAATCATGCTGCCAATTACCTGGTATGAGTTGAGGTGTCGTCACTTCTATATGCCTACTGAATCACTCGTATGTTGCTTCCGCAGATCATGTCAGTCAGTCAACCGTCAAATTGACTGCTGCGCGATGCCTTCGAGCGTGAGAGTGAGAGCGACCGATTCTTGCTTCACTCCAGAGTATACTGCCCAGTGAGTCTCGGCTCGTTGGGCCGTCCCGGAAGCAGCTGAACCCTGAACAGTTGAACAAACTTCAACAGATCGATATGCGAACTGGTTAGCCAAGATCGACGATGGACTTTGAATTATCGTTCGAAGTTGCTATTTCCAGTGGCGTTTCAAAGGGCTGGGTGAGTCGACTCTACTGCAGTACAACTACTCCCGGCGTGATGGGACGACTCCTCTGCTCCCAACTACTGGCCTATATCATCTAGTTGATTCATTGCCCCAGCGACAGACATCAATTGACATGACCCACTTATTTCCGTGACCGAAATCCGTATATGCTATTTGCGACTGCCATGGAGCACCTCCCTGCCCTCCTCTGAATTTTCCATTTGCCCATGTGAACGAATAGTGCAGTCGCTTCGCCGGCCATGAATATTTGAATTCGAACACGGACCAGAATCGTTCGGGTTCGATCGCTCAACAAAAGTCCCACCGATAGTAGTTCCCACTGGTAAACCCATTTATTTCAGAGCGCGTACTTATGAGGTTAGAAACTCACGTGACCGTGTCGCGTCGCGTCGCCTCCTCTGACTCAAAGACCTTCCAGTGCCACACGTGTACGTACCGCGTACGGAATTGGCAGTCACTAAAGATTCTAATGTCACTGTTTGTTTCGCGGAGTGCGTCGAGATCGAGGGACGAAGGCATATATACGCCTGAAACTAGTGTTCGTTATTCGAACCGTAGCTTGTGATACCCTTACCTCAAATTATTGCAGGGTAGCTTGGTCTGGATTTTTTTCGTCGTGACACCGTTGTGGACTCGCATGCCAGCTCAGAAACGCCCTCCTAAATTGAGAATTCGGCCTCAAGTCTTGGAAAAATACATTTATGGGCACACTTTTCCAAAGAAACGCTGGTCGTTCGAGGTCCGGTCTTTGAACTGGTTGTGGAGGAATTTGTATGAAGCTTATCTGCGCTATCTCACGTATTTCCGCCAATTTCCCGAACCTCTTTGTCGGTCAGAAGGTCCGAGGTTATATGTACGGGCAACGGACAAACTCCGAGAAACTCCTTTTCTAACCGTTTGCGGCCGCTCAATGTCATTCGCACTTACCAATCCATTGAATGCCTCCCCACGTTTTCTTTTTTGGCCCCTCAACCATCACCCATCGACATCGCGATTCGTTGGCCGAGTTCTCGGATCTTCCAATCAGATGATTCCGATGTGAAATCAGTATCACACCGATTGAAAATTGAAATCACATTCAAATGAACGCCGCAACTGTTGAACTGATGACCCAGCACCGCTTGTGATGTAGTTCGGTCACGCATGGAGATCGGTCGCAATGCGGAGACGGCATTGAAAATAACGTTTTGTGCACGAAATTCCTCGTGTGGTGTCACGTTCGCCGAGGGTTCAGAAGGGAAACAACCAATTCTAGTCGCTCTCGCAATCTGGCGGAAATTTTCAGCAAAGTGCAGGTCCACTTCCGTCGGGATCCGCCCGTGCACGTCATTACCTTCGGGCCATCATGTGCCAATATCGGAGTTACAGTAGCCTGGTACCGATCGATGGCTCGGTTTGGTGGTTTGGTTGCGATGCGTACCTGAACGTAGTATTTTCCCATTCATTTGAGGAAGCAGCATATTTAGCATCAACCCGCCCGAATTTTGTCATCTAATCCTCCCATTCCCCACTCTGCGCTGCAATTTCACGCGGGAGAAGGTGCGAACTGCCACTGATGCACAACACCCAGCGCGCCTCACTTGATGTCTACATCGACCCATTTCCCCGGTGCCTATATTATAAGTGTAGTTTGCTCCACAACTTTCCCACCTCCGTCTCTGGCTTATCACCCCACTTTTCGAGTAGCAAGTGATTCTAACCTATAAGTATTCAGTTACATACTAATACTCCTCGGGTGCCGCGATCGAGTTGATGAGCAAGCCCCGCTCGAACCGAGGCCGGCGTGTGTTCTCTCGACTCGGGGGTTAACCTCAAGCCGCGCGCGAGGGGAGCATAATATGCGTTGTTCGTACGAAATGCTCTTGAGCATGCCCGAAACTCCAGCCGTCGTGCCAGGTTTCCAGGTTATTCCGCATACTATTACCGAATATAGCCTCCACAGAACAAACCGACTGTCGGTAGGGACGCTTTATCAGCCACCGAATTTCGAAGTCCCGCAATGCAGAGAGACAAGACAGCGAGGAGATGCGATCGTGATGTTGCGGAGTGTGAGTAAAAGTCCCGTACCCACCTGCCAGATATGTCATTGGAAGAAGGACGCCGGTTCAAATGCTGCCGCTGAATGGCCCGCGCTATTACAGGGTGCTGCGAGCTAAGTCGCGGAGACGCAATTGAACGGCATGGAAGGTCTGTTCAGAAAGCGCTGAAGATGTGTACCCATTACATTCATGGCATGATGCATTCAGCAGACAGACAAAGCTTGAGAGCCGACAGAGCAGACAGATCAATGTTGCGAAGAGGTTATCAATAGATGGGATATCAACCGGCGGTGTCGTTCGCAAATGTCAGATGGGCAGAATAAGTTGTGTTCTTTACTCACGCGCGGCGTTAGATTGTGCGAATCATGAACGACGAATGGCGAAAAAATCGGTCACATCCGCGCCGAACACCACCAGCCGTCCTAAGCCGTATAACGGCCCGAGTATTGGGACTGTGGCTTCGGGATCATCCTCACGATCTAAATTAGCAAATATCCAGGTACCGACCGACCTTGCTTGAAGTAGACCCGTGCTCGTGAAGACGGCGCAGACGGGGATGGATTGTGCTAGAATCATGTCCACACCGTGGTTCAATCGACTGTGAAATTTGGGTGGACTGCAGTGTAACGAACTTTGGCCGAACAGAAGACGGGGTCTACCCAAAGAACCTAATTGCCAGCAAGGGGGTTCTAACAGAGTTTCGAGTCTGTGACGAATGAGCGATAAGTGCATAAAGGGTCTCGCACATATATTTCGAATATTTCGAACCAATCTTCAATCCTCGCGTCCAACGCATGGATATGGAGTTGCGAACATCCGGCGTTTGTGGATGATGGACGAATACAAGGATCTGAGTATGAACTGAGGTCGAGATGTGATGAGTGGGTGAGTGGGATGATATCCACGATAACGTCTAGTTCTACAGACCGGTCTGAATTATAAATAGCGGGCGTCTGTATTGTGAGTTCGGCGAAATATCGTTCTATGCATTCGACGTGTTCGGCAGAAGTGCATTGTCGCTAAGCAATTTATGATAGGTGGGATTAGAGTTTCGCACTGCGGAGGGGTGCGAATTTGGGTGCGCGGCGGGCTTTCATAGCAAGGGTCTCTGGGATATCCTATATTGAAAATGCTCAACATTTGGGAAAATAAACCGACTGTGCACGAAGCCAGGCAAGTTCAGAAAAATACTGACCTGAGTCTGCAGACTAGGTGCGTTCCATGCAGCGATGTACTCGAGATTCTCCCCGACGCTGAAGAAGTAAATTTAGGAACTGTCCCCGGAATGCCGCAAACCGCACCTGTGATCCCGCGAGTGGAGAAGGATGCGCTTCGTCCCGGATACAGCAATGGGACTTACCCCCACAATCTCGCCTGCAAGAGTCAGGGCTTCTGTGCGTCCGCCGGGAACGACATTACACGCGACACAAGCCCCATACGTTCGGCATCGACAACAGAAAACATCGCGGCGGAGTATGCCATCTCCCGTGTGAGAGAGTGGTTACCCTTGATTTTAGGGAGATATGCCAGCGTTCCAACATCCGCCGCTAGGCCAATGTCGACTTCCTGTGCGAAAAAAATGCATTCGCTTGTAGGAAAAAACGGATGAACTCGTGAGCGTACCTTGATGCTAAATTGCGAACCCTCCGCGACATCACAGGCCGAGATGATATCGATACCGAGTGAACCGCTACAATCACAGGGAATGGACACCGCTCGGGAGCACCGATTGCGTGTTGATATTTCGAAGCAAAGCCAGGGAGCTACGAGCGCCGGCCACGTTCGTGGCCCCGCTGAGGCCTCCGGTTGTTATTTCGGCCGCATCAGCCACTTGTAGAGAAAGGATCTGAGCAGAATGTTGCTACAGAAACGGCATCGCAACGCACGGTCAATTTCTGCGGTGAAGAGCTTCGGAATGGCGGATGATCAAACAGCAGCGCGGACATCCCGTCTGAAGTTTCGGTTGAAAGTGACCTATGCGCGCCAGAATCTTCAGACTTGAGTGTCTAGACGTCTGTCCGACTCTACTACGAACCTTGAGGAATAAATGTAAGTACTCACTCGGAGGAGAACGCGTTGACAGGATTTCTGCAGCACATGAGACCTCGAGTATCGGGAAAAGACGGACGAGCCGTGCGAGTTCGACGTGAAGCATATGTGGCATGGGCTCCGAGACCAGGGGCCATTTCGAAGACAGGCCCGCCGCCAGCGCCATGACGGTCGAAAGAAACCGGTGGTGGCAAACTTGATGCCCAGGACTCCGGCGATCAAACCAGCGGGTAACTTGTCCCTCCCTCCTCCTCCCTTGCCTCCTGCTCCGACTCAGAACACTTTGAATAAAGCAGCGACTCGAGCGACGCTGGAAAGCCTGGAAAGGCAAACATAAAGGCGTCTGTAATCTCAGGGTTGCGTGGGTGTGCAATTCTCTACTTTTATCGCATTCGTAACCAATTCGTAACATTGTCTGGCCGATTGCGCATCCAATGGATCAGTACTCAGTTATGAGGTCACGGATGCACTTGTCGAGATTCGATCGAGTAGCATCCGTGCCTGGCGGGATCTCTCTCTGGGATTTACTTGCCTTCTTTGTGTGTAAATTTGATTTCCCTTCCTTCCTTCGTCGCTGTGTTCTAATTTCTGTCCATACTTTCATCGTCTCGTCTCCTTTTTCTTCCACTTTGTCTTCACTCGCAGCTCTTCTTCGCGTCTCTGAATCGTCACTGAATCGCGCCTAAGCAAATAGAGACTGAGATCTTGATACCACTTTCGAGCAGTTTTCGAGCTCGTTCAAGCTACATCTACGATACGATGTACAGCAAAGGCGAAGCGCGCGGCTCGCGATTGATACATACGACATGGGAATATGAATAGGAATGTACCGGTGCCCTCTCTGTCTCTCGGCCTAAGTATGTAACAGCCCGCCCGCATTGGCTCGAGCGGAGTGCGGCGTTGTCCGGCTCGGCAAGCAAGCAAGGAGGAGGCAGATAAGACGAATCAGGAAATCAAATTTCCTTATTTGGTAGGTACTGGGCTGTCTCGCTACCTCGAGTAACACCACGAATCCGGATATGAGCAGTGCCTGTGCCTGGGTTCAGAGTTCGGGAGAGAGTGGGTATATACGAAACGGGCAAATATAACGACAGCGAATGCTTGGGTCGCATGGATACAGCGTTTGGTGGGATATGGGTAGGATATGTGTATGTATGTCTGAGTGGCCCGGAGTGTGTCGAGATGGAGACGGACATAGCTGCCGGATAGCGCTGGAAAGAAGGGTGACGGGCGTCTGGCTCGACTGGAGGGTGAAGGTGACACGCGCGGTCCTATTCTTCCTCGGCGTCGTGCAGCATGCTCTTGGGTCTATCGAGCTGCCCTACCCACCCCGACCTGCGCTCCATTTCGCGCGAAACCGTTCCTCGTGCACCCCCGCGTTGCCGTCTCATCTGCGTTGCGATGCTTCATCCTCTCCCGGGTGGCTATATCACATGTCTCCGCCCGATACGTCCCGGCACACGGCAGGTGAGTACTCTGTCAACTTCGCGCGGCCGCACAGGAGGAAGGCGGTCCTGATCTTCCTCGGCGTCGTGCAGGATGCTCGTGGCTCTCGCTCTATCGAGTCTACGCCTCGACCCATCCACATCGAGTACTCGACCTGTGCTGCATCTCGCGCGGAACCGGTGCGCGTGCGTGTCCGTGCGTCTTGCGTCGCTGGCTCCCCGAGGCTCCGTGCTCCCGGGGGCGCATCTCAGCCTCCATTCGAAACGTCCCCGCTCGAAAGGTCTCGCGCGCAGCAGGTGGAGGGGTGACTCTGCGAGCGCTGCTGTGTTCCTAGCTGTACACGGGGTAGACGCGTGCAGGTGTCGTCGTGGAGAGCAGCGGACTCGAGAGGCTGGTCGCTGTGGACGGCAACGAACAGAGGGCGCCGTCTCCTCCGTGTCTCGTCCACGTCTATGCGGTCCTCCATACCTCGGGGAGGGCGAATCTCTTACAAAGCCCCAAAGGTCTCCGGCATGTCAGGGAGGGGGTAGCTTTGACGGACGCTGCTGCTCCGTCAGACTTGGGGACTGTACGCGGGGGTACGCCTCGCCCCCAACGCCATCCACCTAGTGCTCCATCGCAGGACGAAACCGCGCCCGCACGTCGCGCGCGGCTCCCCACCCGTCGCACTTGCGTCTATGAGCTCCTCCATAGAGCCGGTGAGTAATCGCGGTAATGTCGATCGGACGAGTGAGCGGGAGAGTAGCGGAGGAGGCGAGAGGAGACCAAAGGGGGGGCGAAGAGGAGGCGCTGGTGGGAAGGGCACAGTGCGCCGGCAGGAACGAGAGTCATGTCTGGGCGAGAGGCGTTAGTACTCGAGTTCCAGCTGCGTAATATGGATGGGGGAATGTACCTCAACGCGGGATCGAGACACGCCCTCGGACTCTGCGGCCTCGATCGCGGTGAATTTGGGCTTTCGTACGCGGGCAAGGGTGCGGCCTCTGCTGACTTGAGCGCATGAACGGCGGCGACAAGCGCCGCCTGCGGATCCGCGATTGCGGCAAGGACCACGGGCTTCCGTGCACGGAAGGGAGCATCGGACAGCAAAGACGTAGTTGTAGGATGAGCTCCGTGTGCCGGGGGGGCATCGTCAAGGGAGAAGTCGCGAAGAGAAGTGGAAGCAGATGTCTCGTCTGAAGAATAGCAGAGTGGAGGTGGGGGTCTGGTCGAAGCCGCGTGTGAAGTGGAAGAGGCAGAAGGAGAAGTCGCAGGGGCAGTCGCCGCAGTCGTCCTCGATATCTCGTTCGCGCGCATAGTGGAGTCGACTTCTCGCCAGCAGCAAAAGTCCCGCCAATCCACCATCGCATCCGTCCCACCGAGCGGATCGAGTTAGTGTTTTCGCACGCGTTGGATGGTGCTGCCCTCACTGCGCTCGCTCGCGTCGCAGAGCCTCGAGATAGATATAAGCGCGAATCCTCTTGATGTCGTGGCAAAAATCCCATTGCGTGGAAGATAGCCGCTGCGGGTGTGGAGAAGATGTAACGAAAGCTGCACCGCGGTACTGTAAAGCCCTTACAGTATCAAGCCTAGTCAGAACGTGGATGAATCAAGATGCGACTGACTCACAGTGTGGCGATGCCGATTTCACACCCAGGATCTGAAAGTACGAAAGTACGAGGGCGAGCCAAGGTCAGCTAAGTACACGGTTACGGTATGTTCATCTTTCAGAGACAATAAAGGATATGAAATACTCACGATAAGTAGCTCACAACTTCAAGTCATGGACGTCCGACGTCGTCACGTAGCACTACGCACCAGCGCACGATAGACCAAAAGTATCAAGGTCGTGGGAGCGCTCAGGACATTCGTAAGCTTGAAGACTATTGGCGTAGTGGAATAACTCCAGCGACGAAGGGAGCCTAGCGAATCAGCGAAACGAGTCCGCGAAACGAGGGGTGGTGTTGGTGCAGTAATACGCCGGCACCGCCACAGGCGGTGCCTTCCGGCGGATGCCGCTCAACCATCCACCATCGTCCATCAGATGCGGGCCACGATCCGGTGGAGGACACCGGACGCAGGACGCTGGCGACGGTCGCCGGATAGAGCTGGATTTCTGATCAGGAAATATTTTTGTAACTGCCCTCAAAATAAGACCATCCAGTAGAACATCTTGCACGGCAGAGATCTTTTAACTATCCACTGTTCTTACCTATGTAAATTGTGAAGTTGTAAAGTTACCACCAAAAAACTCCGTCAAAATCTGGCAGATACAGACCAAAATCCAGTGGAAGTCGTTGGATGTAGCCCTCTTTCTGCCGTCGTTTGGCGATTTTTCAGTGTCCATTCAGCGGAAGTCGGTGGATTCGGGGATCTATCCATCGTCGCCCGGCAGATTTTCTGCCTCCATCCAGTGGATGTCCAAAATATTTTGGCATCCACCAAATGCCAGCAGCTTCCGCCAGAGGACGCTGGAAGACGGTGGATGAAGAAAAAGGGGTGCCGGAGATCACCGGCAGTCAATATCATCCATCGGCAACCATCATCTGTCGACATCCGCCGGCGTCCGACGCCGTCCTTTAACATTCCGGGCATATAACTCTGTTGGTGTGGTGTGAAAAATGATTGTAGCGGTGCGTACCGGGCCGGCCGGTATTCGGCAGCTTGCTCTCAACGTCTCGGAGTCAAATGCTAATCCTCTCGCTATCCACTTCCACGGCACACCTCTCGCGCTTCAAGTACTCTTGCTCGGCTCTGCGGGCGCCTAATCCACCTTCGTGCGTTGGGCCAGCTACAGGCGAAAGCCGGCTTTGGGCCCGTGCAAGTAGCGAAAGACGTACGTGGCTGCGAACTGGTGCAAGTGGGGCGCCGGCTACGTTTCGCAACTTCGGGATGAAGTGATTGGGGCACACATCCATAAGCGCCTGGCTGCTCTTCCGAGTCGCGCAGAACAGACAATGGATTGCCGCCAGCTCTTTGCTGAAGCCATCCACAGGAATCGAGGACCCTCTTGACTCTGCTTGGTACTAGAGCTTGAGCAGGCGACGCCGACGCTCCGCGGCACATAAAAAGCTCGGCTTCGGAACGAACGTGTCGCTTGTACGTTTCAGCATCACTCCCACAGCTATCGCGGCCAGGGGAAGAAGGCTTGAAGAAGACGACACCATGTGCCGCTCGGGCGGTTATTTCATTTTGAGGCGCCGTCGACGCGTCGTTCCCCAACACCACTTCTGTCATGGTCGACCCCAGCACAATGTAAACGCCTTTCGCGCGGCTGCCTTGACCTGATCTAGAATTCAGACTTGTGTGCCATCCTTTGTGGCACTGCATGGCTGCGAGACCAGTAATAGCTTCAGGTTGGTCGATGTTATCCGTTGGCGCTAATCTGTCAGTCCCCGGAATATAAACTATAATTAGCAGCACGTAAAGGCAGCGAAGCTCTATAAGCCGAGCCACCCTTCCGCCAACGCGCACTTCATCCTTTCAGGACCCTCGTCTCCCCTCTCCCCTGATCCGTCTTCTCCTCCTCCGATGGATGACACCGCACAAGCCGCTCCTCTAATGCCCTATCACGGACATGATAATGCGCCATCGAAGACCCCCCGGAGACGGCGGTCTTGACAGAGCTTCGAGACGAGAAAACTGCTCGCAAGCCCGAGAAACACCATCACCGGCGCGACACCATTATCTGCCTGTTCCTACACGTCCTCCTTGTCCTCATGCATGTAGTCTTATTCGTTGTCATCTCGCATCATTACGAACGATCCGTTACGATGAACATCGATCACCTCTCCACGACATGGATACCCGTAGTTGTGGGCACAGTGTCGCAAATCTTCGCCACGGTGAGTCGTACTGCCGGGCCTTTACAACGTGTTACGCATTAACGATATCGTATAAGGTATACAGCGCTATCCTCGTGCTCTTGACACAACGCCTTGCTCTTCGCAACGACCTCAACACTCGACAGACCCTCACAGCCGTGCATGACAAGACCGCAGCGTGGCTCGGTCTTGGGTCGGCCCTCAGCTCCCTTTGGCAGCAGACCAAAATCCGCGCCGCGACCTGGGGCGTGACCTGCATCACGCTCTATCTGTTGTGCGTGTTCACGCTGCATGTCAGTATCCAGGCTCTCTTTCATGTCGTGCCATACAACGCGACGATCCCGACGTTCCAGCCGACAAATCTTACCAATGCCGACTTTACCGCAAAGTGAGTTCTGTGGAGAAATTCTTGGTGATGCCGCTGACCTGTCCTAATAGCTTGGTGTCCTCGTACGATATTCTGCTCATGTACGGCCAGGTACCGACGATCGGACTACTGGAGAACATGGTGTATGATGTCATTCCCTCAGTTCCTGCTGCTACCGGGAACGCTACAGTCAATGCAGTACTATACGACGTGCAGTGCATGGCCCTGCAGGATGTTCTCTGGGCAACCAGCAGTGGCCTCGACGAGGAATCCGATCTTGACAATCTAGACACATAGTATACTTAACATCAGTGAAGCCGCACAGGTTGCATGCAACTACCCTGTATGACCAGTGTTATATTCTGTGCTCGCATTTCTCTGTGCTGAAACTCTTACCTGCAGATTATCAGGGGATCTATGCTGGCAGTACGGCTAAGATTTTCAATTGCTCCGGCTCTTCGGATCCGAGTCAGACCGACTGTTGGGCTCCAATAGTCATCGCGTCGACTGTGTCGATAGTCGACTCGACGGGCGCAGAGGCTCCGAGTTCTGGTAACCCCTGGGTATCTACGGGCGCCCAAGTGTTGCAAGCCCTTGGTAATTCGGACACCGCAACGTCAGGTAAGTACTAAGATTGTCCCTACATGTTTCGCGCTAACGTGATGTATGTGCCCTTCAGTATTGATGACTTCCGTCCAGATGGTCGCCTGCGGAATTGAGATCAACTACACAACAATTGACGTCTCTGCAACGACCCAACAGCCGCTCCTTCCGCCTGCCAGACCATCTGAAGTACTCTGGACTTCGTTTTCGTGGCCTAAAAATTCGACGATTAGTGACCCGCGGCTCAAAGCGGTGGGATCCCGTGGCTTATCCCAGTCTTGGCTGTCCAGCTAATTGATCTTGACTTTCAGGCTCAGAATGCTCCAGCCCTGTCGCCCGCCAGTGGTCACCAGAACAATGCACAGATGACGATGGCAAGCATCAACGACATCCCTGCTTCCGATATCACGGGCCCCATCATCATATCTGGAGATATAACAGAGGTGTCGCACTCATCGCTAGCGTTTGAGGTCATCAGCCTGGGAATGCAGGTCTTCGTATCACCCACTGCCTTTGATATGTGTGTTTTCTTTTAGATACTTCTCACTACACCCTGACCGGCGATTTTTTTTTGTACCAGCTTCATTGCAGAGGAGCTCGGTATTGTCTCCCAGAATCGTACCAATATCACGCTGGCAGACCTTAACCACAGCCTTGGGAAAGCCCTGGCGGCGCTACACTGGTATGGTTCGTACCAAACTTAACCCATAACCTTACTGGCTTGATGTGTCTGAAAACTGACAATTCACTCGCAGGGAGGACTCTAAACTATTCTGCCGTTCATGCTGCAAATGGGATCATGCAGTCCATAGGCGTGCATGACGACCCTCTCATCGTTCCGGTACAACCACAATCTGTCGACGCCGTGGGTCAGACGACCGTCATGGTCGTTGTTTCCAGGTACCAGCTTAACGTAAGTAGCTCGAGTACGCCTCCTCTATGTGTCTTGAACTGATCTCTCCTGGTGTGTTTAGCTCAGTTTAACCCCGTGCGTACGGCGTTGACCGAAAATTGTACATGTATGCTGACGCTTTGAGGCGCACAGCTCATCATCGGCACCGCAGTCTCAACGATCCTGCTTCTGCTCGCCGCAATTCTCGTCCTCCAGCCGTCATCGTCCTTGAACAGGCCTACGTCAGCGCATCCGATGGTCGAAAGCGCGGGAATATTGCAGATCACATGGCTACTGGGCGGCGAGCCACACCTCGCGGTGGTGAAGAATCCGGAGCTAGGGGCACTACGCGCAGCCGGAATGTTCGAGGTTGAGATGAGCGAACACGGGCGAGAGAAGGTGTATTCTCACCAGAATGAAACGTCAAGATCGGGTGGCTTTGAATCGGACTGAAATGTGTGCTGGTATACCGATTCACCATTTGTTTTGTAACTCACTTGATCCAGGTTCGCACGACGGATTTCATCCCTTGCGACCTTTAGTTTGGTTGACGTTGTGCTGGAGGAGCAGTGTAATACTGTATGTATAGCCATCAGTTCATATTTAGCCCTCGTCCTGTAAGTTTGCTCAATCATCCCGCGACGTCCTGGTCCAAGCAACCAATCGATTATCGCTTGGTTCAAAATCAAACAAAATCACAAAAAAAAATCAAAACGGAAATCCACGTACGGCCGGGCGGAATCGGAGGTCACTGCACTGCAATCCATTACTAGCTCATCTGCGTCTGCGCATTCACACCCTCGATCGAAGCGCCGAATCGGGCTTACTTACCCATCCATGAAACCAATCCCAAGCCAGTGCTCCTTCTGAATCATAGCGCCTCCCACGCCTAACCCTAGCGCTCCCCCACCCTCCGTTCCAAACGCCTGCGATTGAAGCGACGACTCGGAGCTTACTTATCCACCCACGAAATCATCCAACTTTCTTAAGCGGCAACTTTCTTCAACGATGAGAAGAATTCAAGCGCTATCTGCCACTACCGTGCAACGCCGAAAGTCCGAGACGTTCCCGTAAGCAGAATAATATTACTGGATCTAACTTCAAGTGCGTGGCGAGTTATTCTTTGGATGGATGCGCAACATTTTTTCCTCAAGGCCATCTTCTTCATATCAACGTTGAAGTTGAAGTCGAATTAGGCCCGTCCTCGTCTTAAATTGTGTCTTGGTCGCAACATCATGATTACATCCCAGGCGATCTATGCGACACATCTTTTCTCCTGACGCTAACACTCACTCGACATTGCAGAAAGGAGAAACTACTGTTCAGTACGAGTCCAAACTTGAAATGCCGATGGAAACACTGCGAAATCATGCACGGGCAGCGAGCATTCAAGTAAGTTTGGCGTCGGCAGTCGGGAACATCATCTATAAAACACCCCCGATGGAGGGCGGAGTGTGAAGTGAATGCATGTACATCGAGGAGGGAATCACGCACCTTCGGATTATTACCCATCCATCAAATCGCCGTTGAATCCTGCCTCGTCGTGTCGATCAGGGAGGCGTTGATGAGCGCGGGCGTGCGCTGAGGGGTGCTGTCCGTGTTCGTGCACAAGAGACGGAGGGAGTGGGAGGAATGTCGAGGGGGTTCGGGGACGGAGAGCGAGATGGGTGGAATGAAGACAGGAGGAGGGGATGGGAGAGGACAGAGGTGATTGAGATGGAAGGTGGCGGCGATTTAAGCAAGTGAAGGGGAGGTCTAAGGAGGATGGTGCAGCGGAATGAAGGAGGGACGGAGGGGGAGGGGGGAGGAGGCTCGGCGAGCGAAGGAGCCGGGCGATGGAGGGAAAGAGGGAGGTGTGAGGCAGATGCGAGTAATGAAAGAGCCCATGATTCCAAGCGAGGCGTGTGGATCCGCGATCGCGAAGGACAAGCAAGATATTCACTAATCCTGCATGTAAAAACTCAATCGCATACCCCAGGCTCTTCCTGTTTCCCGGGGCTCCTTACTCACAGGTTTGGGTATTGCCGAAGTGTTGGCGAACTACGGGGAAGCAAAGTAGGGTCAGCGAGCGACCTGAGGTATGATATGTACTACAAGGGAGAGAAAAGGAAGAGACGGAGACAGAAAACGACACCACGGTAAGAGATAAAGCTGCGAATGGGTGCCGTGAAGAGCAGAGAGAATCGGGACGCACTGCGGCTCTGTAGGCCTATCTCGGAGTGCCATCGGTGGAATTAAGGGAATCGAGGGAGGCGCAGCAAATTCTCGTCTATTAGAGTACACTCAGCCCGGAGCCGCATGGAGAATAGGGATCGACTGGGTGGAGCGGAACGGTGTTGCGTTGCAGAAAAGGCTGGGAGTCTTATGTAGTTGGTTTGTGAGAAAGACGAAGATTAGAGGTGATTCAGTGAATGGAGTCATGCATTGCTCGCGAATATTCGCGCCCACTGTTCGCCCTCAGGAGTCTGAGGAGATGGATTAAGTAGATTAATGACAGCATCTGTACATGTCTCGTAGGGCATGGCGAGAACTTGCGGATTGTCCGACGCGTCATTGGAGCTGGAGGTTTGGACAAGAGTGGTCGTCGGAAGATAAGAATCGCCGTGGCTGTGTTTGATCCGTTTGCTTCCGTCTTGTCCTCCGAACTTTTTATCTTGGCAACGTCCATTCTTGTCTAGTCTAGTCTAGTCTAGTTTTGACGTCGCTGCCTACAGAACTAGCTTCGCGCCATTCATCCCGAAAAACGGGTCCATCGAAGCTGGTGGCCTGCGTTGCTCACTCGCTCTCTGGCCTTCGCCTCGCTACCGTCAATACCTCTGCAAGAAACATGCCGACCCCCGTCGAATCCGCTACTGCGCCGTCTACTTCCTCGACGGCACCACCACAGCCCGCATGAACAGCGGACGCCGTCCGCGCCGGCAGCGCGTATCACCAAGCCCGCCACTACCGCGTCCATGCCCCCGCACCGGCACGCCGCCCTGCTCGTTGAAGCTACGCGCACCGCCGCCGAGCAAGCCCGCGCGCGCATCCTGGCCCCCCGTGCGCGGGCCAGGTGGTGGGCTTCGGGGGCAGAGATAACGAGACGTCCGTATGCCGCATGTCGCGCCGAGTGACTGTGGCGGTATGCGCTGCCGTCGACGCGTGTCGTACGCGAGCTGGTGGGCTTAGCATGGGGCTGCTGATTCCGTTTCTGAAGCTCGGCGAGGGGACGATAAACCAAGTGCTGGAGCAAACCCACCCCGGCGCGTCCTGTCCCCCGCGCGCAGGCCAGGTCGCAGGCGTCGACGAGAGAGAGAACGCGACGTCCGCATACCGCATGTCACGCCGAGTGACTGTGGCGGTATGCGCTGCCGTCGACGTGTGTCGTACGCGCTGGTGGGGTTTAGCATGGGCTGCCGATTCCGATGGTGACGCGCGGCATATGTCGGGGTCGTGCTGGGCAAGGGCGAGGTGCGCGAGGAGGAGGAGGAGGAGGAGGAGGAGAAGCGGTGAGAGCGCGACCGCGTCGGAGCTTGGTGCGCTCTTGGTGCGCTGGGGTGCACGGTACGAAGCCGGGACTGTTTTGGCCGGAGGACGCGGTTGTGAAGAGTGCCGTGAGCGCGTTTCTGTAGCTCGGCGAGGGGACGGTAAACCCAGTGCTCGTCGTCGCGGTGAGCGCGAGTGGCTGCAGTCGCAGACGCGCTGGCGGAGCCGATGACGCAGGCGATGGCGGCGAAGCGCTGGGGCGAGGGCACGACGGCGGCGGCACCGGCGAGAGACTACCCGCAGATGGTCCTCGCTGCGCGTGCGCTGTGGACACGCCGTTGTACGAGGTCGAGCACTAGGGCGACCGAGGAGGAGGAGGACTCGGAGGAGCTGGACGAGGACGAGCCTGAGGAGGAGGGCGCGGTGGCGCTTGAGATGACGGTGAAGGGTGAGGGCGAGGCGCGCATGCTTGATGGGGCGTAGCTTGCGCCGGCGGATGTGTACCAGAATTTGAGAGTGCCGGGAATAGGAGGAGGAAAGGGCGACACCCGACCCCTAACGCGGCTCGACCTGGCGATTCGGGCGGCGGAGATGACGCTGGGGGAGGTGGTGGTGCGGCTCGGCAGGTGCGCGATGAGGCGGAATGCGCGCGAGGTCGAGGTCGAGCGCCATCGCGATCCCCGTGGTCACGAACGGGAGGGGAGCAGCGGCGACTCGGGGACGCCGAGGAAGAGCGATACGTCGCCCGCGCTGTCTACGTCGACGCTCAGCACGACGCCGAGGCCGCCCCCGCCGCTGCCGCGCTGCTCCCGCGTTAAGAGCACCGTCTGTGTGTAGAATCGGGGCCGCCGTTGGCCAGCGATACGTCGCGGTGCTGTCCACGTCGATGGTCAGCACAACGCCGAGGCCGCCCCCGCCGCTGCCGCGCTGCTCCCGAGTGAAGAGCACCGTCTGCGTGTAGTCGTGTCCAGCAAGTGCAGGCGTGATCGTCTCCTTCTGGAAGTGCGCGCGCGAGTCAGTGAGGACGAGAAGAGGAAGAAGAAACACAGGACGTACCCATTGTAGCGGCAGCTCTCAGTCATCTGAGGAAGTAGTCAGTCGCGTGGAAAGACGCATTAGGAGAAGCCCATTCGAATGTCAGTCGGCGGGGAGTATACAAGAAGAACCGAGTAGCTCGAGGAAGGGCGAAGGAAAGCGCAAAGGATGATGACTTGCCTGCTCCTGCTTCTGGTCTTCAAGGGCCGAAAGCCGTACCATTCGCGAATGCTGCGCTCGGTCGCTCTTCGCTGCGGGTGCGGCAAGCAAGCCACGTCATCGGTGTCGGCAAGTGCAGCCCTCCCCAGCGGCTGAAAGCGCTCGAAACTTGTAGCAGACGGCGACCTCGGATCGAGCGCGCCACATCAGCCGGAGTCAGAGTCGTCAGCCTTCCGGAGGATGTCGTATCGGGGAGATAAGGCTGCCGCTGGTGGTACACGCTGCTAGCGACTAGAATAACCTGGTGTAGTTTGAATGAGAAACTAGGAAGAAGGGAAGGCCGACGAACGATATAAAAACGCCTCATAATCAATGGCCCGCTTAAATCTCCGAGCGGCATGCGCTCCGACGCGCAGCGAGGAATGAAGCTGCTTGTGGTGGCACACTTTGAGCACGCCGTGCCCTCGCTTCGTCGAAGTGAAAAGGATGAGCCCTACTCAAGCGCGCGAGATGCAAATTTTGAAAGGCGGGGTGCTGAGGGCCAGATAGAGGAAGGCGCGGGCGGGAGGGCGTGATTGCGGAGCGCAGATGGGGCCGGAGAAGACGATGGCGGCGTAGAGTATGCCTGGATTAGTCGTTCGTTGGGCAGGAGGAGGAGAGAGAGAGAATGAATTACAAGAAACTGGAAGATTGGCGGCAGAACGACGACTCTGGGTGTAGCACATCCGATCAAGGGAGATCGGCCTCGGTCTGCGGGGAAGGAGCACGGAAAACATTGAGCACGTCCATTGCGAGATGGCGGGAGGAAGCCGATGACATGCCGTATTTATAATAGTAACAAACAGAACTGCGACATGGTAAAATTGCGCACAGAATTGGTCCTGGAAACAACGAAAAAAAAAAGGCGACCGAAGAAGTGATGAAAGATTCGTTGAATTTGAGTCGAATACACTTGACGTGATAAGTACTTCAATGCCGGATAAGTATGAATTCGATCAAGGGGCTCCGGAGATAAGAAAAAAAGATATCACCTACAAAAGTTTTTTTTCCAGAGGTTCGCTGACCCTCCCCCCTTCCCCTCCTTCCATATCGGGAAGGTGGTTCCCACCCCTGGGCCGGACCGACGGGGCCGGCTCCCAAGACGTCAATGGATTGCAACTCCGTAAGTTGATGTCGGTCTCGCCGAGTCCCTGCCGAGTGCTCTGTATGCAAACTGTATGTGCATGCAGAGTTTCCCCGTTAATGTCTGTTTAAGTTACTCAATATCACAGTATTCAACAAGTCAAAGACACACTTTCTTTGTTTTTTTCCTTTTTTACCATTGAGGTGTGCAATGTGCGTGTATAAGTTTAAAGTGGAGGACGTGCTCGCGAGTTGTAAAATTTCCATGCCTGAGCCGTGGCCCCGGAGCGTTCCGAAGATCACTGATGGCTGATGGCGGCGGGCTCGGCGGGATCGGCGCCTAGGATATCGACTGTACAGTAGAATTCAGGTGTATTTTGAAGGATGTATTGACTATTGACTACCTGGGTGGCCTACTGGGCAAACAATGCCATTTCAGACCCGAAAACTTTTGACCTACAAAAGTTTTTTTCCAGGCCCCGCCAGACCCCCCCCTCCCCTAGCCGATGTCGGCTATTCTTATCTCCGAAGCCCCTTGAATTCGATGTATTCTGCTCGAAATATGAACGCCCATGCTGATCCAATATGCCACAGTGCCCACCACGCGCCGATTCCGCGTCTAATGGATCTCTACAGAATCAGGATCGCCCTCCACGACAGCTATGAGGTCACGGATGTGCCAGAGCACCTGTTCAGATTGAGTAGCATCCACGCCCGGCAGAATCTCTCTTGCGATACGCGTCAATCCGTCCTGAAATTTGGATGTCGAGGCAGTCATGGGGCACATTAGCATGCCTGAGAATCCAAACGTTAGTAGATCGATCTCTATCCGCCCGCTCGACTGCGCGAGGCGTTGCCACCGCATCACCCAGTCAACTGGAAGCTTAGTCACGGGAGCGTCATCAAGGGTCTCCTTTGAACAGACATCGCACTTGAGCTGGTGCGGCTTATCATACATGAATCCGACCCAGAACGGTTTGCCTGGATTTTGGTGCATGAAGGCTATGGTGCGGCAAGCAACTTCAACCCGTAATCGTTGATAGTCGATGTGAAAGAAGGCGCGCAGGAACGCACGCTCGCGCGAGGGAACAATTGGGCCTAACTGGAGATCAGAAAGTCAAAGATCCTGGGGCGTAAATGAGAACTGACCCCGTTGAACGGGCGACCGCATATTGAGGCATTCTTCTCGGTGTCCATCCCCCCAATCGAGGCGTTGGCATTCGCGGGAACAATAGACGGCGTGTAGACACCCGGAACAGCATCTGAAGTCATTCTTCGGCTGGATTGCGCCACACTAGAGGAAACGTTCAATCGGTGAGCTAACCATATTACAGTTTAGCGCACCTTCATGTTGTCGCAGGCGCGCAAGGACGGTCTCCCCGCGCTTTCCCACGATTTCCGCACCTGGCTTCGTGAGTACGCCAACATGGCGAAATTTTTGAAGTCCTCAAAGCATTCAGACTGGCGGAACTCGGGACGCTGCTGGGCCTCTTTGACTTCCGCGATTGATGCTTCGACGTGGGATACAAATTTGTAAGGAAGCTAATCCTTGGAGCAGAGTAGTAGAAAGGAGCCTCCTCAAGAAGGGAATGATATCCGCGGCCAAGGGACACATGGCGAAGTGAATGATATATCGAAGGAGCCCGGCCCGCACGGCACGCGAGACCCACACATAGCCCTGCTCCGGAAAGGTGGGGAGATATGCTTCCAATAGGTGGAAACATTGTTGACCAGTGAGAAGGGCGCTGGCCGAGAGGGGGCTCGCACTGAGACACCCCAATGCCGATACAAGACAAACAGCAATTCCACTCGCCATCAGAGCTTGAGAGAAGTCATAGGGAACTCCTGCCGATGCCACGAACTGGATGGCAGCACTGAGCGAGTTTGTGGCCTCCTCGGACGGTGGAGCCGTACAAGCATGGGTGATGTGTTCCTTGAGCGTTGAAATCAATTGACGTTCACCGCCCAGCGCATCCAGAATTTCCGCGAAGTACGCAGAGTTCTGTACGTCGACGCAGAGAAAAGCGAGCATCTTGCAGAAACCGAGCAGCGCCTCAGGATGTGAAGCGAGGGCATCGCTGCGTAGCATGCTACCCCAGGCTTTAGCCATGATCGTACGAACACCGTGGGTGGTGACAATGACAGCGGCGGTATCCGGATGCTCCGCAAGATTCATGAGGAGCCAGGTGTTTCGCTGGCAAGCGACCATCTGGTCCGATGGCCGTACAACACGAAGGGCGTACCAGTACGTGTCGATAAAATGCATCCATGGCCACACGCGAGACCAAAGATCCTGGTACGCTTCAACTGGGACTGTACCGTTCCCGACGAGGGTAGTAAGCGCATTCAGGGACTCCACGGCTCTTTCGATCCTGACGTCTACCATAGCAGCTTCCGAGGCGACATCCAACAGATTGGGAGCGGGAATCAAGGTTGGATCGAGATGGATGAAGAACAGAGGCAAGAGGAGGGTAACTTGGTCCTGGGGAAGCTGAAGCGTTTCGATGTCGGTGCACAGATCGACATGGACTCGGACCGGCCCATTCAGAGCCGCGGAGACGCGCGCCTTTGTGGACAGGATGAAGCTATATCAAAATTCGAGTAAGACTCTTACACGCAGATGTGGATGTAATCCCGCGAATTGGCGAGAAAGCAGCGATGAGTGCACCATGGTCACGGTTCTTATCAAAGACAAAGGCGACCGTCAGACCTTGCCGCGGCTATCAGTGGCAGTGCGGCATTACGTCACTCTTTCTCTCCTGACTCACGACTTTCTTTTTTGGTGTTTCACCAGACTCTTGGCCCTTTCTTCGTTTAACAAAACCGACGCCTGTGTACAACAAGCTGGACTTGATATTGAACGGTTCGTGTCATGAATGAGAAACTGCAGGCGCCTGCTTTCTTGCTGGATGTTTCGCGCCCCTAGCCTCATCCCAAATGCAACTGGTCGCCCCCTGAGCAACCCCTGAGTCAAATATTCAGCCAGTGAATTTCTGGATATCCCCAAGGACATGCGATGTGCGGTGGCTCGTCGCAAGCGAGAAGAGTCCAAGATGCAGCACTAGACAGGCGTAGATCATCTTGGGATTTGACTCCGTGCGCAATTTCAATTTGATCCATTTGTTTTTACTCGACGTCGTCCGGGCAAGGGCACCAGCTGTTGCTCTTGGACTCGAACATTAAATCGATTTGGCCGTACACAAAGTACTTCAGGTGTGTGTCCTGGATATTCATCATCCCTAACCAATTTTTCACGCAATTATGGTCTCAGGTGTGAACGCTGGAATAAATCTCGTAGAAGACATCATTCAACTTTCCCTATTCCGCTCCGAAACGAGGATTTGGCGATCATCCCAGCGAGCGGCAATCGATCGCCGAGCGATTCTACGACTCGTTTTATACCTGAAGATAAGTATCTCCCTCCTATCTGAGCCGTGACACGAGGACCTCTGGGATCGGACAGCGCGAAGATATTGTTCTGCCGCCTGCGCCGCCCGAAGACATTCAAGTACGGTGTTCGCGTGCCACATGGACATAGTATAGAATAAATTGACGGAGAAGACGCATCTGAGGCTCGGGGGGCTTCCTACCGCTGCGCGGTGCAGTCCTCGGATTCTTGGTTACTCTTCCCATCGAAATCTCAATTTTGGGTCTGTTTCACAGTTTTACTCCATCTCGGAGCGACATTTGGCCCGAAGTTATAAACAAACATTTTTCTTCCCCGTGGCTTAACGAGCAAGTTGACAATCTGAGTTCTTGGCGTGGATCCCAAAATATTCTTTTCGGCAGAGCGTATTCATGTGAAGCCTCAAAAATTCTCGCACTCCGTGCGATTTGGTCCAGTTTCGGAGGGATACTGCCCGGGTTGAGGCTATTTCACTCCATTGCAGGAGGTTAGGTAGGGGCGGAATAATGAACAAGATGTATTCATGGATCATCAGGAGAGTGAAGATACAAGATGAACACTATACGTTTCTTCTGCCTCAACCCGAATACAGATTTTCGTTATCATAGAAAGCGACAATGGGACGTTGCAACTAGCATGGGGGTAGGTAAGACTCAGAAATAGCTGAATGAGTGATAATACACCGGGTTAGTTGAATTATCGAGGCTCTCGGTACTGTACGCAAATCTGTAGGCTCCATACGCACCTCACAAAACGCAAGATCCGACTCCGGGGTTTGCACGATTGAATTTTTTGCGATGTGCCTCCGTCGAACCGAGTTGGACGACTCGGAGACGCCGGTTAACAGAGGAGATGCGTTGCAGCGAGAAAGCGAAATGACGAACCGGAAGTGGCGATACCTCCCCGCAGAGAAGTACGTAGACGAGCGCACAGGCGCGCGGTCTTGTTGCACAAGTAAATCCACTGCAGTAAACGCGGGCGTCTCCTGAACCAGCGAGACGGTCAGCAGTAATAACGAGAACGAGAGGAGACGAGGATGCACACACATTTGGCTTGGGCAACTTGCAGCTCGTTACTGCCTATCAACCTGTTTTGCACCGCGGTCAGCCAAAGAGAAGAAATAGAAATAGGACGACGATTCAGACCCATGTACCCGAGGCTGGAATCGCGAATCGCTGCAAGGTCTTTCGAACTGGCTGGCAGCTGGGAGTTGCAACTCTCGAGCGAGCCTTGAGTCGTCACGACTAGATAGAAGAAATACGCGACCAGGTGAGCTGAGTGAACACTGCGATAAAGAGGCTGGACGTACAGTTCCGAATCAATCGAGAAGAACAATTTTGACGTCACTGGTGGGTACAGCAGTAGACTTGAATCTTGAGCATGGCGACGATCGAGTCAGCACTCGTCTTGCCAGACGGCGAGGCGGCCTTGAAAAGGGTTAGCAAAATCAGTCCATCCATCCTGCGTTCGGAGCGGAATTCCCCTTTACAAACCCTCGGGGCTCGATTCCGGTTTCGCCTCCATTTTCGCTGGGTTCCGTGTTCTCGTCAGTCTCGGGATGCAAACGCACAGAGCAAACGCACCGTTTGCATGGGTATTCCCCGTACTTTTCTGGCTCGCGCGCTCCCCCGTCCCATCGTCCCGCTCGGCCCCATCGCCCAGTCCCCATCGCCATCCTTCACATTTGCTTTGGACTTGACCGGCGCAGGCCACTCCGCTTCTTCCTCCCCGCCTTTGTCTCCTCGGCGCCCCCTTCCTCTGCTGCATGTACATATGAGCAGTAAATAGCGTAGCGTGATGAGGGGCGGCGTATCGTTGTGAGGAACGAGACGGATGGGGACGCACAGTCATCCGCGAATTCTCCCCGCCTGTCGTCGCCTGGCTTTTACTCTTCCGTTTTTTAATGCATCTTGGCCCAACTCTTGGGCGAACTCGTATATGCCGCGGGATCGAGCGCCTAACGGGAAGTGGGGATCGGATGCATGCACACGAGGAGGGTTAAACGAACTTTCCGATGTAGCGATACCCATCCGTCAAATCGTCGTTCAGTCCTGCTTCGCCGTGACAGTTGGGGCCTTGGTGAGCGCGGGCGTGGTCTGTCAGGGATCGTGCACAAGAGACTGAGGGAATGCCGACGGGGGTGGGAGGACGAAGAGCATGCGAGACGTGGAGAGATGGATAGATGGCACGAAGACAAGAAGAGGGGAGAGGACAGAGGTACTTAAGCGAGGAGGGTAGCGAGAGGTACATGGAGGATATTGATGCGACTGAAGGGGAGACCGAAGAAGGATGGTGGAGTAAGGAAGGCGCGGAGAGCGAGGGGAGAGGAGGCTGAGCAAGCGAGGGAAGAGGATGATGGCGGATGAAGAAAGGCAGGAGAGGCGAGGTCTCAGGTGGGTGGTGGTTGAGTAAACGTGAAGCTGGGGCGCACTGCAAATGTCGCGGACTTGAATGTCATCTGCGGGATTGAGGGAGGGGCGTAGTTGTCATCTTTCAGAGTGCGCTCAGCCGCAAGGTGAATCGGGATTGACTGGGTCTTGGACTGGGTGGAGCGGACAGGTATCGCGTTGCAGTAAGGAAAGGCAGTGAATCTTGAGCGAGCCTCAGTGGGTTGGTGGGAAAGACGAAAATTAGAGATGGATGGTGCCCACGGTTCGCCGACAGGAAAGGGATTCTATCGATTAAGGAAAGTGAGAAGTTCGACGCGTCTTTGGACGGAGTGGTCGGAAGACAAGGATCACAGTGGCTGTGTTTGATCCGAGATCTCTTCTGCTTCCTGACCGCGATGGCGGGTCCGACTTCAACTTCAAGCTTCAAGCTTCAAGCACCATCTTGGCGTCCAAAAGCCGAAGCTGACAATCCCAGCAAGATGGACTGTCCAACCAGATTGACGCCCGAAGCGCTGCAAATTTGATGGGCGAACTTCAAGTTGGCGCAGTAACGACCATAACCTCCACCAGCGTCGCGGAGAGATTCATGATCTGAATCAGACTAGGTGCAAGGTGCGTTCCTTCTTCGTTCTGCCCACCCCTTCCCCATATAAACCTTCTCTTCCAAATTTCGCCTTCAATGCTTACCCCTCCTTTTTTTGGGCAGGTCTGCCCGACTCACTAGATCGATGCCACGCGCTCCCGGCGCACATCGGCGGCACGGAAATCGACATTATCATCCACGCTGCATGGGCTTTGTGCGCTTGCTTCGCACCCGATCGCTAACAATCCTTCAGCGCGGATTCGTCGACGTTCCTACTCCGCGTATGTCCACGTGTTTACGCCGTACCACCCGCGTTTCGGGTGTCTGTACCTCTCGCCACGCTGACGAAGACCCGCACGGCGCTGCCACAGAAGCGGCATGCTCTTCCCCTCGGCGCTTCACGCTCCCCCGTGCTCTCGCACCCTGCGCTTCCCGCCGAACGCGAGCGCGAGCACCTCGATGCCCTCCATAGACCATAGGAACGTCAATACCCAGACAGAGAACGACATGAGCGGCTTCTGCTTCATTGGGGTAGAAGCCCAGCACCGACGCCAGCGCGTCGATGATGAAGCGGTGGACGATGGGGGATTTAAGTGGCGACGTCGTCGCCTTCTGCATGCATGCACAGACCGGGTGAGGGGAAGGAAGGGAGGGGAGAAGGAGGCAGAATGAGCTCCTTACACGCTGGACGATGATCGGCGCGGTTGCGCTGTATCAATGTCATCGCACGATTGTCGCTCGTCACCGTTTCTTCGGGAGGAATCATAAACGCGCCTGGTTTTCGGAAGTATTTCCACCACCCTCGCAACACCGTCCCATCGTTTTTGGTCCCGCTCGTCGACCGCGCCTCGCACCTTCGCGTCTATGCGCCCAACCATCGCCAGTTTCTCCACACTGTCCAGCGCTGCGTCCGCGCCTCCTTCCGCGTCCCACATCCCCGCCGTCCTCCCTTTCCGACTCGGCGGCTGGCCATGTCATCGCGAGGGCGTCACGGAAGCGTGGGGGATACAAGCCGCCGACTCAGCGATCGCGGTCTCGTCCCCCGCACGTCGCCGCTGCCGCTGCCGTGTGCGAGGACGGGCACACACGCGGCGGGATGGCTGCTCGTCTCCTCGATGGCGGGGACGCTCCCGTGGTGTGTCCCCAACGACACGCGAGGCAAGGCGGTGGGTGGGTCGAGTCAAGGTCGAGTCGGGGTATCCGCCATCGACGTCGTCCTCGGCGCGCGTGTCGGACTTCGTTCGCCTCGGCGGCGGTACCGTTTCGAGACCCCCACTCTCGGCACGTCCCTGCTCTCCGCTCTCCGCAGCCTCCCCGTGCGCGCCTCCCGTCCTCCGAGACGACAAACCCCGCGTCTCGTCTCGCCCACCCGCCACTCCCGGCACGTCCCCGCTCTCCGCACGCGCGCACTTCCCATTCTCTGAGACGACAAACGGCGGGTCTCGACGTGACGGTAGTCTCCCGCTCGCCTCGCCCACTTCCGCTCTCCCGGCCTCCGCTCGCGCGCACCTCCTGTGCTCCGTCCAAGACGACAAACGGCGAGTTTCGACGCCGACGTGGCGGCCCTCTACGCTCCCGCTCGCCTCGCCTCGCCCACCCACCCCCCGCATTGTCCGCTTGCACTTCCGCTGCCACTCCCGGATCCCGCACCGTCCTTCTTTCCTTTTCGACCCCCGGTGCGAGACGCACGCTCGCTCGCCGTCGCGAATCCGCGTCCACGGCATGTGCATGCGGGAAGAGCCCGGTGTCGACTCATGGGCATCGGCCGTCTGCGTCAAGGGATGGATGGACGAAGACGATGCAGGCGGGCGAGATGGGTGGGTGGGTGGAGAGAATCCACGTTGGGGAGATGCACGCGCACTCCCTCGTCGTCGCGAATCCGTGTCCACGGGGCGTGCGCTTCGCTTGCGTGTGCATTTAGGAGAAGCTCGGCTTCGACTCAACGGGCGGTCTGCGTCAAGGGAGGGATGGAGGACGACAATGTGCAGGCGGACGAGATGTGTGGCTGGGTGGAGAGAATCGACGGGGGAGCGCAAGCGCTGGCTGGGACTTTCCTTCTTTGTTTGCATATTCAATTTTCCTTGCTTCGTTCGTCCCTACCCTTGTCGCGATACCTGTCCCATTCCGTTCCGTTGTTACTTTCGATCCCTGTCTTTTAACTATAAATCGTACCTACCTATGACTACTACCCTGTAGTTCCAGCTTTCGTTCTTATTCCTGCCTTAGCATACGTATGAGACGGCGCAGCTCGGATCAGGGCATATGGATGTAAGGACATGAATAGGAATAAGAATGTAAATGTTACTACACCATGCATGCCTTTATATATTGACCCGTGGGGGGTTACATAGCGAGCGGGCGAGGGAACCGCGGTAAATGAGAACCAGCCAGTAACCCCCCGAGCTGCGTGTGTCCTCGTACGGCTTGGCAACCAAGCAAGGATGAGCAGGTCAAATCAGGAAATAAAGTTTCCCTATTTGGTATATAATGTATAGTACGCAGCGACTTGAGTAACACCAGAAAACTACGAATATGGTCAGTGCGTCTGAGTTCACGGCGGAAGAGTGGGTATGAATATAGCGTGCGGTGGGGTCGTACGGAACCGCATACAGCTAGTTGCGGATATAGTGTGGTAGGTATGGTAGTGTGTGTGGAGATAGACACGGCTGCCGCATAGAGTGGAGAGTGACGCTGGCTGGACGGGAGGGTGACGCGCAGTCCTGGTCCCACCCCGACCTGCGCTCCATCTCGAGCTCGTCTGCGTCTGCGATGCTCCATCCTCGGGCCTCCATCACACGTCCCCACGCACATCGGGCGAGTGCTCTCGCGCAGCTGGACACAAGGGCGAAGCTGGCCCTGGTCTGCCTCGGCAGACGTCGTGCTCGTGCCATGGGTGCCGCTCTCGCTCTATCGAGTCGCCCGCCTCGACCCTTACACGCCGCCCTGTGCTCCATCTCGCGCGGAACCGGTGCGCATGCGCGTGTCCGTGCGTCGTGCTCGTGCGTCCCTGGCCCCATGCCTCGAGGCTCCATACTCCGGGGCGGCCACATCTCCGTCTCCATTAAGAGCGTTCCCGCCCGAAAGGCCTCCCGCGTGTCGTGGGGGCTGCGAGTGATGTATTCCGACCTGGATACGAGGGTGATGCGGAAGTGGGGAGATGAAGAACCGGATAATAGGCAAACCTCCCCGTCTCATCTGCCTCTACGGCGTCTTCCAGACTTCGGGGCGGGCGAGTGTACTCCGCACAAAAGCCTCTCCTGCATATCACAGGGGAGGGGCACCCAGGGTCCCAGCACAAAACCGCTTCCCCACGTCGCAGCGTCCCCGCCCGTCTTCGTTGCATATATGTGCGGAAGGGCCTTGTTGGGGTGGGAGTCAGGGAGCGTCAGTGCAAGGGAGCGGGAGCGGAGGGGCAAGAGGAGACCAGGGAGGAAGGGCTAAGAGGTGGTAGCAGTGTATGAGTGTAACGGGATGAGGGACCGAGGGAACAGTTGCGTCGTGTGTGTGTCGGAAGGCAAGGAGTCGTGTCTGGGTCGGAGGCGTCAGCACTCGATTTCCATCATCCAGGTCAAGAATGTACCTCGACGCGCAAGTGATATACGTCCACGCGTTGAGTACCTGGCCCTCAGACTCTGCGGCCTTGACCGTGGTGAATTCGGGCTCTCGTTCGCGGCAAGAACGAGGGGTACCACGACCTCTGCGGACTTGAGCACGCGAGGGGAGATGACGAGTGCTGCCCGTGGAACGATTGCGGCCAGGAACACGGGATTCCGCACGGAGGAGGGCGGAGGTGCAGGTGTAGGATTGCTCTTCGTCAGCCACGGGCGAGGGAAGTAGAGATCGTCGTCGAGGGGAAAGTAGACGCAGGGAAAGAGCGGCTCCTGTATCTGGTTCTTCGCCTGATGTAACCGTAGAAAGAATAGAGGTCTCAGGGGGGGAAGTGGGAGTCAAAGTCAACATTGCATCTGAAGAGAGATAGACGGAGAAGGCACAGTAGCAGTAGTCACCGCCGTCCTCGAAATCTCGTCCGCGTGCATAGTGAAGTCGACTTCTCGCCAGCAGCGAAAGTCCCGCCCCGCCACAAGCAGCAATCGAATTCATCATCGCATCCGCGGAACGAGGCTCCGAGTCGCTACAGGCCTGGGAAGGCTCCAACGGACTCGGAGTGGTATTGATCGCTTACCGAGCCTAGTCAGAGTGTAGATGAAGCAAGAGACGACTGGGTTGCTCACACTGTGCGACGATGCCGATTTCACACCCAGCTTCTGAAAGTACGGCCGCCGGCGGGAGAGCCAAGGCGAGCTAAGTACATCGTTAATGGTATGGCCGTCTTTCATAGACCAATGAAGAATAAGAAATACTCACGATAGCTCACAACTCATGGACGTCTGACGTAGCAGTACCCACCAGCGCACAAAAGTATCGATGTCTTGGGGAGCAGTAGGGACGTCTATAAGCTCGGATACGATTGGTCTGTAGTTCAATACCTCCAGCGCGAAGCTTAAGGGAGCCTAGCGAATCAGCGAAACGAATCAGCTAAACGGGGTGCGGTGTGAAAGAAAAAGTGTGCGTACCGGGCCGGCCGGTAAGTATTCGGCTTTTCCACAGCTTGCTCAATGCTCTCAATGGCTCTCAACGCCTCCGAGTAAAAATGCTAGTCCGCACGCTATCCCGGGCCTCTTCCAAGGCAAAGTGACGTGCGTGTTTTTGAATTTCCAGTTGCAGGCGAAACTGGGCTGGACGAACAGTAGGATGTGGCAGCATTGTGGCTTGCGACAGACAGTACGTGGCTGCGAAGTGATTGAGATTGACGCCTTCGGACTCACGTTGCTTTCTGGATGCTTAGCGCTCAGCGGCGCCGGCTACATATTGCAATTTGTAAGCGTCCGTCCGTCCTTCGCAAGAGGATTGCAATTGGCTCATTTATCATTTCATCCACAAGAGCTCGGGAAAGACGCGGACCATCTTTGCTTGTTACCGTACAAAAGTTTGAGCAGACGATGCTCGGCCTGGTGCAGAAAGAAGACCGTGACGGACTCAATCTCGTCAAACAGGCTCTCCTTCAATTGGATGGCACGATTATATAGGTACGTACTCCTCCCCTACCTCGTACACGAATTTTTGGTTTCCGGCTGCCAACTTCCCCAATCTTGTGCGCACTGCTGAAGTGATAGAGGTGTCGCTTCCGGGAAAGGGGTGGATGCATACATGAAATGCTGGGGCTTCAGAAAGACGTGCTATTCGAGACGTGACAAAGTCTACGAGGAGACTGTGGGTGAACACGAGGTGCGACACGCAGGTGAAGTAGGACAGGCGCGGCACCAGGCAGCCTTGCGATGGTGCGCACGTCATTTTCTGTAGGAAACCATCCGTGATGAGCACTGATTCAGAGCCATCGCGTTTGGTGACTTTCCCTCTGCGTTTGCCGTCCTTCCCGCCACGTTTACCTACCTCCCGTGGCGCATCTCCCACTTCCAGATGTTCCAGGGCCTCGAGTACCGATAAAATCTCCAAGAGGTCACTCTGCGCAATTCGCACCTCGGCTATGCGTAGGGTTTTGAGGCAGCGACCAAGGTCCGAGCGCTCGCACAGCCCAAGGAACTGCGCGCGTGGCCACTCAAGCACGAGCTGGGGGTAGACACCACACCCCAGAGTCAGCCGCCGTAATTGGGGCACGGTGAGGCTTGCGAAGATGCGGCTCAGTACTGAGGACATGCGGCGGGGATCGAACTTTTGCACCGCTATGCATGCGAGGGTGGAAATGGACACGGTGATAGACGGAATGTGCATGCGCATCAGAGAGGTATGATTCCGTGGAATAGCTAGGTTGTCGAGGATGACCAAGAGATCGAAGTCGGTTGCAGCGGGTAGCAAGGAACCGGCGTCCTCGAATTCCTCTGGGAACATGACCACGCATTGGAACGACCGTAGCCGTTTGCGCCGAAGAAGTTCGCCGAAGGACGCCGAGTGTAGCAGCGAAGCGGTGAGAGAGAGTTGCTCCAAGCGCGGAGCAATCCCAAAAAACTCAACCGTTTCGAACTGGCCATTTAGTGTGAGGTTATTAAGACGCGGTAATCTGCCTTTCA